>NQYS01000006.1:209169-236675 GCA_003055955.1 Escovopsis sp. AC
TTTTTTTTTTTTTAAACCGGGCACGCGATGTTGGCGCACTGCGGGGCGAGCGACTGGTCGAGGCACTGTCCGTTGACCTGGCTCGCCGGCAGCGAGAGCAGCACGCGGCCCAGGTTCAGGGGCGTGCAGAACCCGACGTTCGGCGCCGTCCCCGCCCAGAAGTGCAGATCGCAGCCCGTCAGGTCGACGCCCGGCGCCGCCCTGAAGCCGAAGTTGATGTAACCCCGCAGGTCCGGCAGCGTCGTGAGCTGGCGCTGCACCATGTCCGCCGACTTGGAGCTGCCGCCGCAGCCGCCGCTGATGTACCACGTCACGGTGCCGTAGGTCAGGTCGGCCGAGAGCACCGTCTCGTTGGTGTCGGCGGACCGCGTGGCGACGAAGGGGGAGACTTCGGATGCGGGTGCGGGCGCGGGCGCGGGGCCTGCGACTGCGACTGCGGCGGCGTTGGCGGCCGGCGCGAGGAGCCCGCCGGCGAGCAGCGGCAGGAGGACGCGGACTTGCTGTATAGGAGAGGCGGCGTGTCAGATATAGAGATTGATGCTACTGCGGCGGCGGTGCACATGCGCAGAGGGCTGCCTCGACCGGGGGGGGGGGACTTACGGCGAGCATTGTGGGGAATACGGAGTAGGACTGCAAAGCACGGGAGGCGGGCCGTTGAGGTGGTGGTATGCGGGATGAGCAGCTCGGGGGCATGATGGATAGGAAGAGGCCACGGCCCTCTTATACCTCGATTCCCTTCTCTGGACCTCCTCGAGGGACTTTCTCTCTCTGAGTACGGAGTACAATTCGGAAACCAGCACGGCGTACGGAGTGCGGAGTAGATTCCGCCGAGATCTCTGATACTGTAGCCCGTCCGAGCCCCGCGCGCCGTGCTCCAGGTCCATACTCTATACTGTAGACGTCTTTGTTGCCTCGGCTATTCAAAAGACGGTGAGTTGGCGTCCCGGATCGCGCGCAATGCCAAGCACCCCGTCGGTCCCCATCGAACCATCAAGCCACCGGGTGGAAACAGAAGAGATCGTACTCCGGAGCCCCTTCACCGCACTCCGTATTGGTTCATGGCCCCGAGCACGACTCCGGCCCGGCTCAGCCCCTCTCGGCCAGCCCCGTGAAACCCGCATTCACCTCTTCTTCTCTCGGCGGCGAGGGGAGGAAAGCAAAGCAAGACGGAGGGCTTCCATCACCAACACACGGAGTGCCGGACGCATGCTCCGTTTACACCGAGAGATCGGGGCACGGAGAAGATAGCACCCCGCCTGGTGTAGCTGATCAAGAGCGCGAGGACAGTGTCCGGCCCAGCCGAGGTCCGCAGGTCCGCCACGATAGACTTTGGAGCTTGAAGTGCAGGCGGGGAACAGAAGCAAACATCGAGATTCCTCGAGCTGCTGTATAGCCAGGACGCCTCTAGCCCCCTGCATGCTATTCATCCGTCATGCTCCCCTTCTGCATGAGTGGCCTCATATAAGCCTTTCCGGCGGAGTTGACCCGCCCGTCGAAACAAAGTCCCAGAAACAAAGTCCCAGGCCCTCCCACGAGCCCTCGAGGCACGGGTTGTTCCTCGTGCTTTTGATATGCGGAGCTGAATGCACGTCGAGTGCTCCGTACGTTGTCGGTCGTGGAGGAGGTATCGCGGCCGTTACCTCGGATATCGAGACGAGACGAGCACCCCGTACTCCGTACCCGTAGGCTCAACCTCTGGTGGCCAACTGTTAAAGGACTAGCGCCCTTATAGTCCTCAGTTGGCCACCAGAGGTTGAGCCTACGGCTACTCCGAACTCGAGAGCAAAGAAAGGGGACGACACGGAGCTTCATGCTACACTTCCGGCTGCTGGAAACGTGATCAGTGTCCCGAACACCCGCCCACAAGCCAATGCCATCGGCGACTTCGTCTGATGAATGTCCGGCGTGTGCCGGTACCCCTGGCACGTGAGGCTCGAGGCCATGCGTGGTTGTATCGTCTGAATCCTCAACCCCTATCTCGGTCAACCTTGAGCTTGCTTCTTTCTCCCTTTCTCCCCCCGACACTGGAGTCCTTGTTTCTTGGGGTCGTAAACCGTACTTCGTATGGAGGACGGAGTCCGTGGTACGCCAGCTCCCGGCGAAAGGCTCCGTTCTCCGCAGCCCTCTTCCCGTTGTATCGAAATCCGAAAACGCCGGCAAAAGATCCGTGTCCCCTATCGGCCTCCAGAGTCGTATTCGCATGCTTCGCTCGCCCGGCCGCCACTCCCTCAAGCATCGCGAAAGACCCTCTCGTCCAGGAACTCCTCCACCCCCTTCCTCCACCGGCCATCAAGCCCATCCACATCCACATCCCTGCCCGTCCCCGTCCCCTCCTCCCCCCCCTCTCGCCCCGGCAGCGCCCCAACCCTCCCTGCGACCCGCACCATCAGCAGCCGCATCCGCTCCAGCTCCCGCTCCACCGCGGACCCCCTCGTCGCCAGGTTCTCCTGCAGCCCCGCGCCCCCGTCCCCCGTCCTCAGGTCCTCCACCGCGGCCCGTACCCGCCGCAGCCGGCCCACCCGCACGGCCAGCGCCTCCCGCCGCTCGCTCAGCTCCCGGAGCCGCGCCACCGCGGCCCTGTACCGGTGCGCCTCAGCCGGGTATTCATGCGCCTCGCGCTCGGGCCGCTCGTCCGGCAGTTCCTCTATAACGCGTCGCTGCGCTGCTCCAGTCAGCCAAAACTTCCCTCACACACACTTCCATTCGTATCTCAAATTGCAAAACAACGCGCCGCAACTCACTCAAGTCACATCCCCGGTCAATGCCGTCCCCCTCGGCCCCCTCGTCGGCCCCCTCCCGCCCGTACAGCTCCTCGATCTGCTCCGCCACGTTGCGGCTCGCCAGCGGCGCGTACGCCCTCCGCGCGTGCTGCACCACCGCCTGGTTCACGCCCGCCAGCGCCTCCCGCACAAGCGCCTCCGGCAGCGGCGCATCTCCCGCGCTGTTACCCGCGAGCCATGCGCGCGACGGAGCGAGCGGCTGCGCGAGGAGCTGCGTCTGCGCGGCGAGGAAGGACTGCTTAACGGCGGGGATGGTCGCCATGCCGGCCCTTTAACAATATCGAACTCAGGAATCGGAAGCGAGATTTGACGAGAATCGAGAATCGGCAGTCGAAATCGGAAAGGCAACGTCGGGCTAGCAATTTACACAGGATATGAAAGTTGCGAGAGTCGCGTTCAATGGATGGGAGGCCAATTGCGCGCTGAGGCGGGGCTGCGGCGTCATTGATTCTTTCAACCATCAAAGACTCATGCCAAGCTCCCTGTTCGCGACCTGCAGTAGGCGGCCTGGAGGAGGTAAAGTACCGTGTGGTGCCGCCATGCCACTAAGAAAGTCTATGTACTTGACTTTCCGTGTGCGCTAGGAGGAAGATCAGGTACTCAACACCTCTATCACGAGCTCTCACGACCTTGGGGAACTTCGCCCTGCACCAGGGGTGGAGAATGTTTCAGTCTCAGACTCAGGATCAGGGTTAGGGTTACCTCCTCGAATGCAATGGATCCTCGGGAGGAAAAACAACTTCTTCGATCCTTGAAAATGGACCGATTCCATAAAACACTCCCACCGTCACGGTTCAGCCCATCAGAGACCAGAATGAGTAAGAGGGGCTAATGGAAATCTCAAACAGAATCGACCTTCAAATTCCGCTTCTACAGAGTACATTAGCACGACAGCAAACGTCAGGCCAGCACCTCGAAAACTCCCGCCGTTCTACATTCACAGGCAATCGAACAATCTTTCGATCTGTCGGATACTTATCAAGCCAAGAGCTCTAAGTTCATTCCTATAGTCCAGACCCGGTTCCAGCCCGAGTCGGCAAATCTATACATTCGACTAGCTAGAATTGCCAGTGCCTCTAGATCCCGCTCCACCAGTATGTCTGTCCCACTGTGAAGGACCCCCTCAGGGCTCCCTCCACATCGCTGCTGTCGCTGACAATCACCTCGTACGTGCCTGCCTCCACGCACCACTTGTCTCTCTCCTCGTCCCAGAACGACGCGGCGTACCTCTCCAGCTCCGAGATGGAGACCTCCTTGGTCTCGCCCGGGAGGAGCTCCACCTTGGCGAACCCCTTGAGCTCCTTGACTGGCCTGTTGAGCCTCGCGGACCGCGGCGGCGCGACGTACATCTGCGCCACCTGCGCACCCCTGAGCGACCCCGTGTTGGTGACCTTGAGTGTCGCCGTGATGGAGCACTCCTTGGACTGGACGGAGAGGTCCGACAGCGCAAACGTCGTGTAGGACAGGCCGTGGCCGAAGCGGAAGTTAACCTCGCGCTCGGCGAAATCGTAGTAGCGGTACCCCATGTAGATGTCCTCTCCGTAGAGGACCCTGCCGGACTCGGAGCGGAAGTTGAGGAAGGCTGGCACGTCCTGCAGCTTCTTGGGGAACGTCATGGACAGCTTGCCCGAGGGGTTGACGTCTCCGAACAGCACATCGGCGATGCAGTTGCCCGTCTCGTTGCCGCCGTACCAGGCCTGGATCACCGCGCGCGTCTTGTGCAGCCAGGGCATCTCCTCCGGCGTGCCCGTCTGCATCACCACCACCGTGTTCGGGTTGGCGTCGGCCACGTCGGCGATGAGCTGGTCCAGCACGCCGGGAAGCTTCATCGTCTTGCGGTCCGACCCCTCCGTCTCCCAGTCCGAGTTCAGGCCCGCGCAGATGATGACCTGGTCGTGCTCCTGGGCGAGCTTGACCGACTTCCTGATCTCCGCCTGGTCGTCGATGACTTTGCAGCCGCCGACGCGGAGCGAGCCGTGGCCGGGTGCGAACGCGTCTCTCTGCAGGGTGAAGGTCGGTGCCGATCCGAAATCGATCCTGAAGGTGTGGGTCTTGCCCTTCTTCAGGGAGGCGCGGCCGCGCTCCTCTATCGTTGCTGTGCCGTAGAAGGCGTCTCCGGCGGTCTGCTTGGTGGCGTTGTCCACGACGAGGACGTCGTCGACGTAGGCCTTTGCGGTTCCCGAGACGATGAGGCCGAACTCGAAGTCGCAATCCTCTTCGGGAACGAACTCGCCCACCAGCTCGCCGTACCAGACGTCACCGATGTGCGGATTCTCATAGTCCACCAGGTGCATCTCTGTCTTGCCAAAGACGAGCTCATCCACGTGCTTGCGGCCGGCGGTCCCAGGAGCCTCGTTGAACACTCGCCATCGCATCCCTGAAAGGCCCTCTGGGGTCTTGCACTGCTCGCCTAGGATGGGCAAGAAGCGATGCGTGTAGGCGCCGACTGTGAAGGAGGCGGGGGACTCCAACTTGGAGCTGATGCCGTCAAAGGGCGTGATAGCGTAGTAGGCGGCAAGACTGGCAGAACCACCGCCGTGATACGTCGCCGTCTTGGCATTGGGGCCGATGATGAGCGTCTTCTTGTGCTTCTTAAGGGGCAAGACGTCGTCGTCGTTCTTCAACAGCACGATACTCTCGTTGCCGAGCTTCCGCAGGAGAGCGGCCGTCTCGGGGGTGTCGGCCTCGATCTCGGGTCCGAATTCCGGGATTCCCGCGGCAGCGACCTTCTTGGCCAGCCTGAGCATCGCTCGAACGCGCTCATCGATATGGTGGACGAAGGGTTTGCCAACGGACACGTTGAACTTGAGGGCCTCACCGCGGAACCGCCCCGGCCCGGGCATCTCGAGGTCCAGACCCGCCGTGATGGCCTTTGTGGTGCTGTATGTGCCGTACCAGTCACTCATGACCAGACCCTCCCAGCCCCATTCCTCCCGCAGCATCTGCTGCAGGACCTTGGGGTTCTCACTGCACGGCGTGCCGTTGATGCCGTTGTACGCGGTCATGAACGCCCCCGGCTGAGAGTCGCGCACAGCAATCTGGAAGGGAAGCGCGTAGATCTCTCGCAGACACCTCTCCGTCATAATGTTATCGACCGTCATGCGCTGATCCTCCTGGTCGTTTCCGAGGAAGTGCTTGATGCAAGCCTGGACGCCGGTGCTCTGGATTCCACGGACCAGCGAGGCCGCGCCGAGGCCGGCCAGGAAGGGGTCCTCGCCGATTGACTCGAAGCCACGGCCGCCGAGCGGGGAGCGCTGCATGTTGATGGTGGGGCCGAGAATGACGTGGGCGCTCTTGTGGATGGCCTCTTGGCCCATGAGCTTTCCGGCCTCTTCGAGGAGGGCCTGGTTGAATGTGGATCCCAGGGCCGTCCCGCAAGGGAAGCAGGCGGCGCGGGCTCCGTTGAAGAACTTTGTGCCCCTGACGCCGTTGGGGCCGTCGGACAGACGGAGAGACGGGACTCCATGTTGGGGAAGGGCCTTTGTGTGCCAAAAATCGATACCTTGGAAGAAAGATCAGCTCAAGCTCAGCATGGCAGCGGGAAAAGGAGGGGGGGCAGGTAGAGGGATGTAGAAAAGCGAACGAGTCTTTAAAGCACCTACCCGTCAAGAGCTCGACCTTTTCCCCCAGGCTGAGCTGCTTGAGAATGGCCTCGACGTCGATGTGTGCCATTTTGACGTTTGATCGAGAAGTGTTCTAGAGACCCCCACTGTCGCACACTTGGCCGTGTGTGTGTGTGTGTGTGTGTGTGTGTGTGCGTGCGCGTGTGTCTTGGAGCACCAGACTGGACGGCGAGCACAGAGTAGACTTGGAGGAGAACGGCCGCCTTTATCAGTTCTAATGGACTCTGGCAGAATCATTGATCCATTCATCATCCATCCATCCATCCATCCATCCATCCACCCACCCTTCCTTCCTTCCTTCCTTCCATCCATTCCGGCGACCCCTCAATTGAAGACGATGCGCGCTCGGCAAGCTCACGGCATCATCGCTCCTGCTTACTCTGGGCACGAGGCAGCCGCCAAGGCTCGCGGATCGTGGTTTCTCTTATGCTATTTCTCCGCCGCCTGAGAGTTTGCGGGAAGGATCGACTACTACTGGGCACTCGGGGGAGCTACGGAGTACAGGATTGATCAATGCATGGGCCGCGCCTGCCTGCTTGCCTGCTGACGACTCCTAGACGCAGGTACGGCGCCGCTCGGAAAGCATCCCCGCCGCTGACCACCTGGCAGGAGCTTGGGGAAGGCGCCGCCCTCGCGCGTCGGAGAAACTCCAATAAATCGAGCTTGAGCTTTAGGCGGGGAAGCGGAAGCGTCTCGGCGGCGGCGGCGGCGGCGGCGGCAATACTCGTACTCGTTCGGGGAAACTTAACTCAGGGGGCCCCCACTATCCCCCACAGATCTCCGCCGAAGCAGCCATTCGGAGCATAGCTCGAGCTTTACGGAGTATCTCTCTTAAAGCTGCCTCTGCAGGTACGGAGTAATCCCCGCGACTCCCCGGATAACGACTCCGCAGATAAGCCTCTTCGTCCTCTCCCGGCAATTAGCCGCCGATGGCCCTGCCCAAAATCATCCAGGAGTTTGATGATGAAGCTGAGTCCTTCTTGACGGTAACACCATCTGTCCTCTGCAATCCATCCATCACCCAATCATGCTTCGACCGCGCGTGTTCGAGAATGTCTCACCACCACCCGGTTCCTCGCCCTGCAGGGGAGCCGGGGGGGGGGAGGGGGGTCGCCCAATGTGGAGTCCATCGCCCAGGCTGACGACTCCGTGCTTGACAGGTCCTCGTGAGAACTCGACCTTACCTGGGAGAAGCAGTGCTCGGTGAAGAAATCTCCGAACGGCCAGCATTGCGCCGCACATCCGCAAAGTCTGTGATGATGCTGGAGCGACAGCCATACGAGGTTGCAGCGCAATCAAAGCAATGGATCTCTTTGACGGGATAACCAGGAGAAACGCGTAGGAGAATCCCATTGATCCAACGCCGAAGAGGAGAAATACGAGTGCGCGAAGCGACGGCCTCGAGGACTGGCTCCTTAAGGAGGATTGCAGGCGGACCATTCCGTGCGGTTTTGAAGAGAAGAAGAAGAAGAAGAAGAAGGACGAAGAAAAGGAGAAACTCTCAAGTGAAAGCGCTCGCTCGCGGCTATACAGCCTCTCGCCGGACTTTTCTTGTTTGAAGTCATTCAGCGCATTGCATCAATGCCCGCCTCCTCGTCTTGATCTGGATCCAGCATCATGCCATCCTCCTGAAGATGGTGGTGATGCCCAAACCCCCCCCTCCCAGGCCAAGAAATCCCCGGGCAGGCGAGAAGGCGAGCAGTCGAGCAGCTGACCAACCTCCTCTCGACCTCCTGACCCTCCTCCTACACCTTCTCCCCCTTCTCCCCAGACGACCTCGGCTCCAATGGATGTCAACTGACACCGCAGAGGGGGTCACACGTCCCCCCAACTTCTTCGAATGTTCTTTCGAAGGGTGCCTATCACACGACGGCTCGAAACCCTCTCTAGCTGGATGGGCCTAGGGGCGCACCTCGCTCTCCCCCCCCAAATGGAGGGGCGGGCGTCCCATCCTCTCGGCTATGCAAGGCCCAGCCCAGCGAGCGAGGCATCTCCACGCGCTTCCGTCTCCCAGGAACGAGAGCGGCTACCTGTATGGAGTACAGGGGCGGGGTTCGGGTCTCGCAGCAGCTCCACCGACGCCCGTGAGGCCCACCAGCCCCATTCCGAGGCGCGCCACGGCGTCACATGCCGCAAGCTCCGTTATGTAAAGACATGTCCAGAATGGCCATCATTGGAAGCATGGATGAGGCTGACGGCGCGGCCCCACGGAGCGTGTGCGCGGTGGAAAGGGAGGGTCGCCTCATCTCATATCTCGGCGCATCATGGCCAGGAGAGAGCCTGCGGAAGACGCAAGACGCAAGGTGTAAGGAGCGGGCGGCCAGAATCAGTCGAAGGCTCTGTGGCGATCTGTCCCCACGGCCTCCTCGTACGGAACAGCATGCGGCCTTTCTGTCTGAGCCCCGACGCCAGTGCCGCGAGAGCCCAATGCCCCTTTCTCCGGACGGGCAATCAACCGAGGCAGGACGGAATAGCCTACGCCTCTGCCGGCGCTGCGCCCTTTTCGGCCTCATGCACCCACTGTACCCCGAATCGTGCCTGTCGATAGTACGAAGTGCCGCTCCTCACAGGATCTTGCGCCGGATAGTATGTAAGCATGTAGACACTCGGTCGTACAGGTACCTATCTCATCGCCCGGCATTATCATTCGATGCGACGTAGGACGTCTAGATCAGCCCCGTGTCGGGCACCTGCATGGATTCAAGGCCCGGGGAGCCGGGACCCCATACGAGATCTCGATGCCATCTACTCCGTACGGAGTACTCCGTACCGAGTACGGGTGACGGACGAACAACCCCTTATCTGTCACGGGTCTGATTGATGCCTATGCCCTTCCCTGTTCATAGATGCATTGAGTTAAAAACGTTGCCCTAGGTGGGTGGAATGGGCTGTACTCGTATACCGGAGTATTACCTGTGGGCCAGCCCCTGAGAACAGACAACAATAGATCAAAAGCCTGCCCACGACCTACAGATACGGAGTCCTCCATGCCCGGATCAGGGCTCGCATCAATCTACATGTCCAAAGTATGGATCAAATCAATCAATGCAAGGTGTGCGCCGACCTCATGTCCGGATATAGCTGCGGCCTGCGACGTGCGACGTGCGGCGTCCACACCCACCAGCACGTGGGGAGCAGTCGGGCATCGCCGACTCGCGTCTCGGCCCAGCACCGAGGCACACCATCGAGGGCCATGCACACTACCTCTACGGATGCCTGTATGGAATGCGGAGGACAGTTGTTTGTGTTTGGTCTTGGCAATACCAAGTCTTCTACTCCGTACGTTCTTGTTGCATTGCATGATCCCCATCTATCGCGGGCTAAAATTACACCTCGGACTCCCAAAGACGCGAGAGAGAGATGGAGAGACAAAACGCCATTCATATGTTCTCTGTTCCCCGTCTATGCCTGAGATATCGTCCCGAACCAAATCAAATGCATTTCGCCGTCTTCAGGCAATGCAATTGCAAATGCGAAAATGATAAAAAAAAAAGAAAGCAAGGGAACAGAATGCGCCAGCGAAAAAGAACAAAGCTCCAAGGCAGGTTGCAGCGGAGCCAGAAATACTCCGTCCATTCGCCCACCGACTCCGTACTCCGTACATGAGGCCTGTATGTATGTATGTATGTATGTATGTAGCTTTTGACCCTTTCTTTTTTGCCATCTATGCCTCGTACCGCGAAGCCCTTTTGTATCTATGAGAAAGAAGAAAAATCGTAAGAGAAACTCTATATTGCGTAATATTCGTGAGTGTTGTGCTCGGATGCAAAAGAAAATGGCATCTGCGGCGGGATGGGCCATGACTCGGGCTGCAGCGATGAGGCCTGTGTAAGACCCAAATGATGAGGAGAGGGAGATCAGGCATGGAAAAAAGCGTATTGCGGTGATATCGTCGTGTCTTTCTCCGTTAAGTCGCCAGAGAGCACGCGGCCGACGTGATCCTGGAGCCGGCACAGTACTCGCTGCATGGAGCATTGCCGTGCTGCTGCCACGGTATTGAGCAACATTGGCCGCGATCCACCTTGATCCGCTTGAAGCGTCGACCCCCGAGTCAGTGACGTTCTGCCTTGAGAACGGGCAATGGGTCGTGCCTGCCGAGCACATGCCCATTCATCGGCTGGTCATTCATACCTCTTCGGCCTTTCGTTCACCCAAGCGCCGCTGATTGTGCTGGGAGAAGGAGAGAACGAGGGGGAAGGGGGTGGGAGGCTGAGGCCTCATTGGTGGGATGCAAGCTCGTGATGCAACTCTCCTGGTGAGAGGAGGATGGGGCCTGGGAGGGGGCTGGTTGTCGCCGCACAAAGAGATGGCAGGCAGGCGTGTCAATCATCGCGAGACGCATGCATTGCCCTGCGCCCTCTGATCAAGAGGGCCCTGGTAGAACATGGGGTACATGTTCCAATGGTCTGCGCGGGCATGGGGGGACTGCACGTCTGGTTGCGAGAACGAAGGCTGGGGTAAGACTTGGTGGCTGCCAGAGGGGTGCTGATGCGAGGTCGGTGATTGCTGGTGAACGTAGGCTGGGGATACTGTGCCCATGGCGGATGTGTCGAGTCGGAATCCAGCGTCTGCGTTTGGGGGTCAGCACTCACGGCAAGGGAGGCGAGATGCTCCGTAAGCACTAAAGAATCGGCGGGCTCATGCAGGCACTCACCGTGGCTATCGAGATCCTCATATTCCATCTTCATGCCTTTGGCGTCCAGCGGCCCCGCACGCGGGCGAGCAGAGATGATGCTCGGGGGGACGCTGGTGGGGAGGTGATAGTTGGAGGTGGTGCTGTAGTCGTCACAGGGGACCGGGGGGGAGGGACTGGAGACGGTCGACAAGCCCATGTGGTTTGCGACGGGGGAGGCCCAGCTCTCGCAGGCGTTGGAGATGGAGGTGCCGTAGGGCTGGGCATAATCCGAGAACCGAGAGTACTCGACAGAAGGGAGGGGCGACATCCTGGGGCTGCTAATAGTGCCGCTGCCAGAGCTCAGGCTGTCATCGTAGACTGATGAGGCGGGTGTCAGCTGGCCGAGGTACGAGTACAGGCTGTCGACCAATGGACGAGGCGTACCTGCTGGGGTCGAATAGGGCGAGGAAGCGACACTAATGCCAACGTGCTCCTGGAGACGGCTCAGCTCCTGCTCGAGCGCCTTGTTGCGGCGCAGGAGCTCGTGGACGGTCCTGTCTCGGGACTGTCCGCTCTTGAGCTCGGCGAGCTCCCGCTCGAGCCGCTCGATGTGCTCCTTGGTCCGAGCCCTGATAGCGCGCTGGGCCTCACGATCATTGGCACGCTTCCGCGCGAGCTGCGCGGGGGTGAGAGAGGAGACACTGCGGGTGCCTGCGAGTTCACTCTCCTGTCAGTACGTGTCGATCTTCAGGAAGCGAGGGGTTTAAGAAAAAAAAGGGGGAGAGGTCTCAGGGTGGATTCTTGGATGCTGACCTTTTCTCTTTGACTGTCTCGGAGCAGGCTCTGCGGAGGATGACCGAGTCATCTTGGAGGAGGAGATTCTGAGAATCTCGGAAAAGGAGGATGAGAGGATGAGGTGATGCTCGGGAGTGAAGGAGCGACGCGGGAAGGAAGTCACGAGGCAGGAGCAAGAGAGATCAGGGGGTCGTTGGATGAGCAGGGAAGGTTCGATTCAGAGGGAAGCAGCTTTATTCAAACGTTCAATGCTTCCTTCCTTGCTTGTCGAGAAGGCAGAATCAGAGAATTGCCGAGGGAAGGAGGCACTGAGGTAGTGTGGATGTGAGGAAAGAGAGAGAGAAGAGAGAGATGAGGAAGGAGCGAATGCCTTTTGAAAGTGCCGAGGCTCCGAAGATCGTGAGAACGAGTGAAGAGAGGCTTCAATGATCCAGGCCCTTGAATGCGAGGAAGCTTCTGGATATGGGCTGTGGAAGGTCTCGTGGAAGAAGGTTCTGATGCTGGAGATGTCATGAAAGAGGGATGGGTGGGAATAGAAGAGAAGAACTTCTTGAGGAGCCGACGAGGAGGTACATATATAGGGCAGACCTGGATAGATACTCTGGAGGAGGAGTAGTAGTAGTAGTGGTAGTGGTACGGAGTACTGCTAGTACTGTTAGTACTGGTAGCAATACTCAGGCACTTGCAGAGACGCAGACTCCAGACGCGAGCAATGACAGCCGGGATGTGGATGGGACGCCATGGCCGACATTGGATCAAAGAAGAAAACATAGCCGGGGAAAAGGCCATCTTCCGGAAGGGGGCTCAGACGTCAGGTCAAGCCATATGCCCGTATCCGTACTGTAGTCTGTTCTGGGCCGTAGCTCCGTCGAAGCAGGGACTTGTCGAGCTTTGTCGAGTGTCGAAACGGGCGATGCCTGCTCGTCGAGACGGCCGGATAGCGGCAAGCGGGCAGGGTCCTCCGGGGCCCGTGGCGTAAGGTCTTTCGACCTGCATGGAATAGATCTGATGGCCAAGGGGACCGGCACATGCAAATGACGAAGATACTTACCGGGCTAGGCGTAGCCGTCGCGGGTAGGTCGTGGACGTGTCCTAGTACTACTCCGTACACCTGCAGGTGTAGTGTACTCGTACTCCGTACACACATACTCCTTAGTAGGGTACGGAGTACGGAGTACGAGTGGAGGAGTAAGCTTTAAGGAACGCATAGATCCGTCAGGGCTCGTCTGAAGGCGTCGGCAGGGGACGGGACGTGAGGATGGTGCGAGACGGTGCGAGATGGTTTGGCACGGATGGCGTCTATGAATCTGGGTGGGACTGCATGGGATCCATGCGATTTCGAGATGCGCCGGCGCCAAGCAGGGGTCCCTTTCGAAACCGCCCGCACCCGTGCCGCGGCTTCGATGGATCCATCGACGATTCCATACATAATACGGAGTACATGATGGTAACCTTGTAGTATCCGGATGGGGGTGGGAGCCTGGAGCTCACCCGCTGCATTCCCCGGCAGCCCCACGGCCCTGAGTCGACCTGTATGTACGGAGTAGAGGTAAATGGGCTGAAGCTTCAATGTGAACATGGATTGAAACGTATTGATGTTTATTCAAGTTCCGTCATCTAGTAGTAGGTAGTAAATGGCTCAACACAGCTGCTCAAAGAATTGCCACTTTCAGAAACATCTACGGGTACTATTCGGTACTCCGTACCTACTACTCCGTACCTACCACTAACCTCGAGTGAGTATACCTCTAGTACCTGTGCGAGTACCTGGACAGGTCCGTACCGGTGGCGGCATCACCGTGCGCTTTCGGCAGCGGGTGGGGTGTGATGGGGTGAATCGTACGGATCCATACCTCTCCGTATGTACGGAGTGCTCCGTACGGAGTACGGAGTACATACCTGTAGAGATCCAGGATGATCATGGATGCCCTGAGTCGAGTGAACCGCCTCAGCTCGGGGCAGCTCTGAGCTGGCGAACCGTCCTTCTCCATCTTCAGCTGAGTCGTTGTCCTGGCCAGAGATGACGTGGGTACGGAGTCGTACTCGTATATTCGTACGGAGTGCTCCGTACTCTGTAGATTCCCGACAATCTGGGCCATCCCTCATGTCCCAAAAGGCCGCCTCTGGTGACTTGATGGAGATGCTCTTAACAACTTCAACTTCAACTTCAACTTCAACTTCAACTTCAACTTCAACTTCAACTTGAAACATAGGTATTATTCATTCATTTCAACATCGTCTGCTTACCCTGGCAGTGAATTTCCGAGAGCAATTGCGAACAGTCGCTCCTGCCCCGAGCATCGTGGGAAAAGGCATTGAGACACGGAAGGCGCTGCCACCCCCCACGTGTCATCCTTGCCACCTTCCGTCGATTTGCTGCCATCCATCCATTCCATCAACGTTCTTTCCCTTCTACTCGCACTCCGAACTCCGATGTTCATCCTCGACTTCATGGATTCCATCAATGGAAAGAAGGACAGACACTTGGTCTTTCCCCCTTTCGTCGCTTCGACTCGTCTCCAACCAACGTCCAGCTCCAGACCTTCACGTCTCTCTTCATCTCCTCCAGCCTTCAAGGTCGTTTCGGGTCCTCTTGTTTCTCTCCGTCTTTGCTTTTTTTCCATCTTTCATTTTTTCCTTCACCTTGCTCTTTCCTCTTTTGCTTTCTTTTTTTTTTTCCCTTCTCTCTGATTCATCTACTCCGTACGGAGCACGGAGTACCGAGTATCGAGTAGCTGCTGTGGCAGCCCGCTTGGACAGGTCTCGAGAAGGATACCAACTCGAACATCAGCACTCCGTACCATCCAATGCGGTACGGTGTACGGAGTACGGTGCACGGAGTTCTCCGCATACGGAGTACGGGGTGCTCGTACGGATACAGATCTCGCCGCAGAACAAGCCGGGCTTCCATCAAGAGGCTCTAGTGCCAACTTCCCAGTGTCAGAGTTGCTTAATGCAGGGAAATATATCCCATCTTCTTCGGTGAGCGCGGTACTACTCCGTACTAGGAGGACTGTTCGAGTGCTCCGTGACGGAGTACGAGTACTCCTCCGTAACGAGTTCCCATCACGAGAACCAGGTTCCTCGCCCCCTAGAGGACGTCCGCTAATCCTACCTCAGATCCACCTCCCCTACTCCGTACCCGCCTTCGCAGTCCTCGTTCTATATCTTGCTCTGTGGGAGCTGTGGATCCGGATATATCAAAACACCTGAAACTCGGATCGCGAGGCAATGGCATCCATGCCGATGACATTCTCCAGGTACGACTTGGGATTCTGTGGATGGGAGCCGTGGGCCTGTTGATGGCAGTGACAGCTTTCAGTGCGAAGATCAGCGCTGACCAGTGCCTCGTCGGTGCCTAGTTGATGATAATCCCCTCTTCCCCCACCCATCGATGCATTCTTCTGCCCTTCTTCCGCTTCCGCTCCTACAGTACGAGATACCCCAGCAGCTTCTTTTTTTTTCCTCAACTTCCATATCGGTTTCTAGTCCGCCTCTAGTGGACAGACCCGGCATCACTCGCTCGTTGTCTTACGCCACCGTTCACTTCTAGACTCGTCCTCTGTTCGTCCTAGAGAGCTACCGCACCTCCACCTCGATGCCTCCGCCGTACTTGCCAGTACGAGTACGAGGACGATCGTACCTCTACCGCCACCACCACCATTCTTTTCACCATACGGAGTAGCTTGCCTTGTTGTTTTGCCCCCCCACGCACAAGACCCTTTACCCCTAGGATATGTATGTTGCCATCAATCTTGGTGCTGACACACAGTGATTCTCTACAGTACAGGTTCGCAAGCACCTACCGGTAGCCGCTGGTTGCCACCACAGAACTCCACGAAACCGCCAGGCCCGAGCATCTCGACCGTCTCAAGCAAATCTCGTACTGCAAATTTGAGAATGGGTCTCTTGCTGGCTCTATACGATTTTGTCGCAAAGGATTCGCCGTCCTGGATGCGGAGTACGGAGTAGATGTCCAGGCAATCGCTTGACTGCGCTTCACTTGTCCCATTCAGGGGTTAGACACGATCAGGGTCGAATCGGAAAACCCATTTCGATCGCAAGTGCCCGATTCTTTTTTGCGAGCAGTACGGAGGAACCCGATCTGTCCGATGGTCCTTTTTGATGATTTTGGTTTCATTGTGTGCGCCCCTTCAAGAGTGCGGGAAATCGACCAGTGCTCCGATCACCTTGATCATTCTCGTCGGTTTCCGACACGTCTCGTGCCCCTCTCACCCATGGAACCCCCTGCTTCCCTCCCCTGATGTTTTCTTTCCTTCTCTTCCGTTTCTTTTCCCTTCTTCTTTGCTTTTCTCTTTTTACGCCCCCCCCCCCCAAAAAAAAAAAAAAGCATTTGAAATCTTACCCATTCAGGGGTTGGTCTTGCATATGTCATTCTCTCTATAGCATCAGATGACTCCTCAGCAGGCTAGCAAATTTCCCAGACAGATACGGCTTCAGGGTGCAGACTGTGAAAGAAAAAAACAAGTCTGGACATTGAAAAGCAATCCAGACCGTCAAAGACCAACTCTCAGCGTCTGCTAGTTCAGATGAGCTCCATCAGGTAACCGTCAGTTCCTACAGGAAAGAAAAGCAAAGACAATGAAAAGGCAGAAAGGGCCGGGAGGGAAGAAAGGAAGAAGGGGGGGGATGATGGTCACTCGTGACTTGCATCTTCTTATGCTCAGGCATCCTCTCCCCGACTGCCCGAGGTCAATACGGCATCTTTACACGTGCAGCGTTCTTCCCTAGAAAATCCGCCCTTTTCATGTCATACATCAATTCATAATCGCTCCCGCCGAAGGCCCCGATTCGCAGCAGCAGCATCCACTTCATTGATCGACAGTCCAGGGGGAAGTGGATATCAAATCTGTGTGTTTTGCATGAGGTGGGGGAAGTCGACACAACACGGGAGTTGACAATGACCCCCATATGCGTCTCTCACAATCACGAATCGAACTGATCGTGCCCATAAGACTCCACGCCACGGATTCGTTCAATCGAATTGCAGAGCTGCCAGTGCTTCTGCATGGAGTCGAGAAGCATTCCCACAGTACACGGATAAGGTCGAAGCAATGTGACACTTCCGCTGCATGAAAGGCGCCGATGCCACCGTGCCGTTATTTTCATCACCCCAAATGCTGCTCGAATCTGATAAACAGGATCTGATAGCCCCATACATATGCTTCATTGTCTACCAAGAAGGATTCCCGTACTCCGTACAAAGTACTGACAAATGAGGAGGCATCCTCGAGGTTGTTCCTTTAGCCCGAATTGTCCAGCCTCGGTCAACAAACGATCTTGCCTGGATCTCCGATCTTTTTGTTTCCGGTGAGCTATTCCCATACGAGAAGGTCGAAATCGGCACCTTGATCTCCATTTTCATTACGAGCCACCCAGGCTTGAGATTTTCGCCTCTTCCCAGTGGAGTTTGACCTTTGGGACTTGCGCTGCTCCGAGATGGGTCTTGAGAGAGTCCCTTCGGAAACAGATTTCTCCGCGCCTTTCCACGTTGAACGGCGGACCCAACAACGTGTGGAGGACAGCGGGCACGATGCCAGCTGGATCGACCAGCCAATGAAGGGGGGAAACTGGCCGGACCAGAAGCGAACATCGCCGCAGCAGGGAAAGAGACGGGAGAAAGACAGCAGACCAAAGGCGGAAAGTGAGAGGAAAAGACGAGATTCCACGAAGAAGGAGGGGCGGAGGCAATAAGGTTTGTCTCTTGGTGATAGTTCTCGGTCTGTCAGCTTACTTGCTTGACCATGGACTCCGAAGTGGGGACCTCGAGGCGACAGGGCCTCATAGAGGCTGCCGGCGAGAGGCAACGTTTTCATAAGGGAAAGCCTCTTCCGCCTGAAGGCCCATTTCCAGCATTCCCCCCCCCCCCGGGCGGGCCTCCGGCTGAGGCTCACCTCCCCCACTAGGATCTAAAGAATGGTGGAAGCGCCCAGATCATGCTAACACGTCGTGGGAGTAGCTGTCGGTGGTGACGGCGACTGATGAGGCACCAGGAAAAAGGGGGGGGGGAGCATTTGCCCAGATGAAGGGAGCTTGGACTGCAATTATTGATTTGGCTGCAGATGGGAGAGCGCACGAGGCGTTTGCATTTTGAAACCCCATCGATTCCGCGCACAGTATGGAGAAGTACGCGTTCAGCACTCCGCGCAGTGGTGGAGGCAGAGCTCTTGACGGGAGCTTGGTCGCTTTTTTCTCCGGGTCCCCTGGGCCCTCGTGCGAAGCCGGCACGGCGACATGCGTGGTTGGCTCAAGCCCGGTCCCTGCTCCGTACACGTCGGCTCCACGATGTTGGGGTCGTTGGAATCGTTAGGATCTATGCTTCTATTCTGTTGTTGTACATGGCGCGAAGTGGTCATCAGGCCCTTAACGCCTCGGCCTCGGCAACCCCATCGTGGACGGCGGCCTCGACCAGCTCGTCCAGCCCGCCCACCGCTGTCGGCCCATTCATGCCCTCGGGCGGCAGGGCCCACGCCGGCAGGCCGCTCACGTAGGACCACTTGCCGTGGGCGTCCTCGTAGCGCAGGCTGTGCAGCCAGAGGGACAGCTCGTGCGGGCCCGGGTCGGAGTAGAGCGGCGTCTGGCAGAGGTCGCACAGCTCGCCGGTCATCTTCTCTGCGCGGCGCTTCTCGTACTTGTCGATCATCTCGTCGTAGTAGACGATGGCGGACGCGACCTCCTCCTTGCCCATGCGGGAGAGGCGGGATATGACGTCCTCGTCTGTGTTTTGCGTGCCGTCGGCGTCGGACTGGCCGAGGTCGAAGCCCCAGACGCGCTGGTTGGCGTAGATGGGGTCGTTCTGGATCGGGTGGCCGAGGAACTGGAGGTGGACGCGGATCTGGTGCGTGCGGCCTGTGACGGGGAGGCAGCGCACGATGGAGTACCCGCGCTTCTTGAGCCAGGGCTTGTGCTCCGCATCCTTGGAGGAAGATTCATCATCATCACCACCACCAACGTCTTTCTCTGTCTCATCCCTGCGGCGGCCGTTGCCGTCGCCGTCGCCGCCGCCGCCGTCCCGGGGCGGGTAGTACGCCAGCCGCTTGAAGACGGTCTTTGCGGTCTTGCCGTTTGCGCGGACGCGGTTGAGGCCGAGCTTGGGCGAGATCTGTAGGATGGGCTGGTCGCAGACGACCTCGCCGTCGGGGAAGCGGCCGACGACGCGGGCGAGGTACTCCTTCCTGACGCTGCGCTCCTTGATCTTGTCGACGAGGGCCTCTGCGGCCTTTACGTTCTTCGCGACGAACATGATGCCGCTGGTGAGGCGGTCGAGGCGGTTGCACGGGTGGGGCAGGAAGTGGCGGCCGCGCTCGGCGCGCATGATCTCGACGACGGAGTTGAAGTTGTAGCGCCCGGCCGGGTGGACGGGCACGCCCGAGGGCTTGTTGATGACGATCATGTCGTCGTCCTCGTGGATGACGGCGACGGGGTCGGCGGTGACGGGGGGCTCGTGCCGGTGCAGCGTGTGCGAGATCATGTCCCCGTTGCGGACGATGTACTCGGGGCCGACCCGGCGCCCGTTGACGTAGATCTCGCCCGACGTCATGGAGCTGCGGTAGTACTCGACGGGGCGGTCGCGGAACTCGGACTCGAAGATGTCGATGAGCGTGCGCCCGCGCCAGCGCTCCTTGCAGTACGTGTTGTACGTGAAGTGGTAGGGCCGCACGCGCCGCAGGTCGTCCTCGAAGTAGTACGGCCGCGGCCAGATGTCGCCCACGGGCGTGATGAGCGGCTCGTCCGGGTTGGGCGCGCCGGGGAGCTGCTGCTTCTTGGTCTTGGGCGGCCGCCTCTTCTTCTTCTGCTCCCCCTGCTCCTCCTCCTCCTCCTCCTGCTGCTGCTGCTGCCCGGGCTGCTGGAGGGGCTCTGCGGGGCCGGGGGCGTCCGGCGTCGTTGTCCCGAGAATCGCAGGCACGGAGACGCCCCCGGGGGATGTCGGCGCGACGGCCGCGGGGACGGTGACGGCAGCTAGGGCGGGGGCGACTGCCGGAGTCGTCATGGTGAGGGTCGTGAGGGTTCTGTGGAGGAGTCCGGCGAGGGAGCGACGAGATGCGCCTCTCAGCATGCAGAGGCGGGGGAAGCCGATCGAAGCCGTCGTCGTCTCTTTGAGCGGATCGCTTCTTGCCTCTGGAAAAATCAGGATCGGCCAAGATCACGTCGTCGTGCCCTGTGCTTTGTCGTCGTCGTCTTCCGAGCGGGGTTCGAAGAAGGGGGGTTTTCGAGATTCGAGGCTCGTTTCGTTTTGTCTCGCTCGCAAAACTCGGGCGGTCAAGCTTTTTGCGGGCGGCAGAATCGCGAGGAAGTCAGTCGCTTATGTAATCACGACGGGCCTCGGCAACGACGTCCATTGATCCATTCCAGAGCATCGACTTGCGTTCTCACCTCTCACCTCTCATCACCTGCTGACGCGCTCATCGACGACATCATCATCGGTCAAGGCCGGCTCGTCTCCAAGCCTGCAACGCTGCTGGGCGTCCCTGCGAATGACTGATCGGGGGAGTCTGTGTCTGGCGTGTCCGGGATTCGGGATGGCGAGCGCTCAGCTCAAGGCGCGCCGGCGGGAGGACTACCCTTATATGCTGGAGTACCGGACGAGATGGTAGGAGTGAAATCCAGGAAGGTGTTCCGAGATGGAGGGAATCGATCCATGCTTAGCGTCTTGCAGGAACGATAACGACATGTACCATCACATGAACAACTCGGTCTACAGCTTCATGTGAGCGCTACTACTCCCCTCAGCTCAGCCCATCCATCACCGGTTAGAGAGGATAGATGTGTTCATCTCTCATCGCCGTTCAGGTTCGACTCCGTCATCAACGACTTCCTCGTCAACAAGGCCGGCCTGCACCCGCCGTCATCCGCCGAGTACGCCATCATCGCGCACACCGAGACCACCTTTGTCTCGTCCATCGCGTACCCGGCTGTCGCCGAGGTGGGCGTGCGCGTGACGCACCTGGGCCGCTCGAGCGTCACCTACGAGGTCGCCCTCTTCGAGAAGGACGTGCCGGGCGTCAAGGCCGTGGGCGGCGTCGTGCACGTCTTCGTGGACCGCGCGTCGGGCAAGCCCGTCAGGGGCGGGATGGGCGCGGGCGTGCGCGCCGCCCTGGAGGAGATCAACCTGGGTCCCGTCGGCGAGAAGAGCAAGCTGTGATTCATGCACGTCGTATCATCGTCGTCTTCTTCTTTTGTTCTCACATATTCATCGATATTTCAGCCACGTGTATTTAGCTCAGCAAGCCATCGGATTGTCCCCCCTCACGCATACTCATAGCGCAGCGCCGCGCCCTGCCTCTCCCCGCTCTGCAGGATCTTCTCGATGAACTCGACATCCCCCAGCCCCTCGCTCGCCTCCTGCAGCGCGTCCACCCTGCCCGCCCGCATCCCCTCCGCCCACGCCGCTACCTCCTCCGCGACGCCGCTGGCGCGCGCAAACTCGCGGACCTCGTCCTCGGCCGCGCCGCGCGGCCGCACCGTGACCGTGTCGCCCGCGACGCGCACCCGCCCGCCGCGGTACGCAAAGTCCCACTCGAACGCCGAGCTGGCCGAGCTGACCGAGAGTTGGAACACGCCCGCGGCGCCGCGGCGAGTGCGGATGATGGCCGCGACCGAGTCGACGGGCGGGAGCAGCGGCTCGACGAGCGCCGAAAACGCCTGCACCTGGTCGGGCCTGTTCTCGTCTGCCCCCTCGCCCGCCCCCAGCAGCATCCGCGTCGCCGCCGCAAAGTGCACGCCCGCGTCGAGCAGGAACCCGCCCTGGTGCTGCGGCGCCTTGCGCCACTCCGTCTTGTAGTACTTGTCCGTCCCCGCGTCGATCCGGAACATGACCCGCACGCTGAAGTGCTCCACGGGGCCCCCGAGCGCGCGCGCCCGCTCCGCCGCCCACCGGAACTTGTCGTGGAACCGGAAGTTCTCGGCGACGCTGAGCGTCGCGCCCGTCCGCGCGCGCTCGCGCTCCGCGTCCTCGAGCAGGCCCCGCGCCCCGGCGACGTCGTTGGCCATCGGCTTCTCGACCAGCACGTGCTTGCCGGCCGCGAGCGCGCGCCGCACCACGTCCGGCTGCGCGAGGATCGGCAGCGCGACGATGACGCCGCGGATGTCCTCCCGCGCGAGGAGGTCGTCGAGCGTCGCGCCCGGCGTGTCCGACGCGTAGAGCGCGGGCGCCGCGGCGGTGTGGTCCGGGGGGACCAGGGCCGCCGCCGCCTGGGCCGACGTGAGGGAGCGCGAGTAGATGGCCTTGAGGCTGAGCTGGCCGTTGTTCAGGACGGCGGGCTGTCAAAGAGTCAGGAGTCCGTACGATTGATATACATTGAGGTGGTCGTCACGAAGGTGAGATGGGATCTTGGAAAAATCACGCACCAGGTGCTGCTCCTTGATGAAGATGCCCGCCCCGAGCAGGGCCACGCCAATCGGTGTCTCGAGCGCCATTTTCACGTCGTTGGTTTTCGTAATAAGTTTTTTTTTTTTTTTAAAAAAAAAAAAAAAAGATAAAGGGTTTCTCACTCATTCGCAATCTTGATGAGGGGAAAAAGGCGTGAACCTCATATGACCCTCAAGTCCCTCAAGGCTCTTGAACACGCCACATCCCCGGCGGGTGGGGGACCCTTCCGAATAGGAAATGTCGGCATGCTCCCTCCGAGCTTGTCCGCCGTCGAGGATCTAAATCCCACGAGCGCCGGTGTGGATGGATGGATTGGTACGAGTATATCCGGGCTCCTCCTCTGAGAACCTTGAAGTTGAGGCGGTTCGGGGTTGCTGCTGGCGCTGTGATTGGATTGAATCCATCAATCCATCAATCTCACCTTGCCGGATCGACATTCATCCATGGCGGGTGAAGTGCGCCCGAGATCTGCCTCAATGCGGCCGGGCATCTGTCTTCTCTTCTCTTCTTTCTCGCTCTTCGAATCGAATCATGCTCCGTACATACACGCAAATGCATTGATCAATCCATCGCCAGCGCCCTCGCTCTCCAAAACTCCACGCAGACCCGACGCCAACACAAGGACTGACCCTAACCCTAACCTTAACCCCATCCCGTCCCGGATCAAGTCCCCGTGCTCATCAAGACGGGTTCATGCCGACAGCCAAGCCTGTTCCAGCCCCATTTCCGTCACCGAGAGGTTCCCTCCGGGTGCAATCACCTCACTGCTCCTCAAACCGGTACAGCTGCTCGTCGCAGAACCTCCTCCCCGTCCTCGAGACCCGTCTGGCCCAGCGCGCATCCGCCTCCACGTGGGCATCGGCATCGACATCCGAATCCGCATCCAGATCTGTCTCCATCGCCATCCCCATCTCCATCTCCGTTTCCGTCTCCATGTCCACACCCATGTCCAGTCTCGCGGCGTACAGGTACGAGTAAGGTCCGCACGTCTGTCCAGCAGGGCACCTCCATCGCGCGAGTGGTCTGGGAATTTTCGCAGAGGTGAGGAAGAGCTGCCTCGAGGCGGCGCTGCTGCGTGTCTTGCTCATCTTGATCTTTTTGATCCGTGGGCTCCTCAGAGAATTCCTCTTTCTCGCCCATGTGCTCTCACACGCCATCGTGGTTCGGGAGCGCTCGTGGTCGTGCCATCGTTTGGGGCCGTCGCCGGCACGGGTCATCGCCAATGCCGTCTGCCCAGCCATTGTTCGGGGCGCGCAGTCTGGTCTTCTTCGCCTTGAGGATCCGAATGGGACGCCGCTCATCCGCGTGCTCGTGGGCGTGTACGCCGTACCAGTATGAGTGCTGTGGCCGACTGCAGCAGGACTCTTGCTCATCATCCGGATCCCAACGGTGTTGTTTCTCGAACCTGATATCTCGACAAGAACAACGGTCCCTCCCAGGCAGGGTGATGGCCGCCTGTGAAGCATCATGGATCAGCATCGCCGGGCCCATCCATCTCTTATACCCCATTCATCCCATGCGTCCATCTCGGGCACCTCAACACCTCTTGCCCTACTCGAACCACCCCAGATTCGACCAGACCCTCACATCTCGCATATCACAGACCAAACTCCCCCACATCCCATGCCGGTTCCAAGCCCTACCGCGTCATCCCATCGCCGCCCCTCATCAAAACATTCGGCTGGCTCATTATCTGCCACGCCTCACAACATTCGAGACCCCCACGCCGCCGACAGCCCGCTCACCATTCGCCCTGCATCGCGCCCCATGCACAACGCAGGACGAGGCTCGAGGAAGCGGGCCATTCACGAGATAGCTCCCCGTCGGAAGTTCAAAATAAGGCCACTCCTGATGAAGCGCTCCGTCGGACTCTCAAAAGAAAAAAAGAAACAAAACGAGCCACTCCTGATCAAGCACTCCGCACGACAACGTAGTACTCCGTACTCCGTACGAGTACCCCAATCACAGGCCCACCGCTCAGCCCGTCAGATGCTTCTCCAACATTGCCTCTCGTTGCGGCCCTTTCTCCCCGTCCCTCGCGGGCCGCGTTCGTCGGCGCCGAGGTTCGCCTCCTCAGGTAACGCTGAATAATCGCTTCCACGACGAGCATTTCGTCTTCTGCGAATGCGCCTCGTTCTTGATCGCGTCCAATCGTGCTGCTCCATCCTCCTCTTCTTGGCCTGCTTGCTTTTGCTTGGGATCCTCATTCGGACCTGCTCGGGATCTTCTCCATCCAAGACTTATGCTCGTCCTTGATGAATCTCATGATTCTTGCATGTCTCGCCATCCACCGACCATTCACATCTCTTGGCTCGCCCACGCATCCGCCTCACCTCGGTGTTGCCTCCGCATGGCCAGACCCTCTTCATTTGTCTCTTCAACACATCAGTGCAACATGATCCATCGAAATCTCAAGCGATTCGCCCAAAGATAGAGCCCGGAACTCCGTATCGGGGGTTGAGATGTAACCTAGAGCTTCTTCTCGGTCAGTCTTTGGTGAAGTTGTACTCCGTACTCCGTACCTGACCTGAAGGTTGCAAAAGATCCTCAATCATCCTCGTCGGCCTCTTCAGGCCCCCACATCGCGCACTCTGGCAGCTCGTCTCGGAACAGATACCCGTGCTTCTCAATCATCCTCTCCCCACCAATCACTTCCCCTCCCCTCCCCCCAGCCGCACCCGTTTCTTCGTCATGTCCGCATGAACCTGCATCACGCCCTCCGCGCAGCCATCGCTGCAATCGCAACGCAGATTCTGCCATGTCGATGCCCACGTGCCAGTTCTCCATGCCCATAGTCATTAAGCCCATCACCATGAACGTCTTGACGAACCGCGCGGCGGGTGTGTCGTGACAGCTCGGCACTATGGCCACGAACACCCAGAGGAAGACCCCCACGGCGCGTTTCCAGGTTGCCACCGTCACTTCCCAGACCATTGCCCATATGTGGAGGAACTCCGGCCCATCGATGATAGTGGAAGTTGGGACGCGAGCAAGTATCGCCCGATAGTACACGGATGCCGTGATGCGGATGCAGCGGTACATTATGTCGATAGGTGGGCCGATAGATCGCGGCGAGCTGCCGGAGTCGTCCGAGAATGCTTCATCACGCGGGGAACCTCCCTCTGAGAAGTGCGCCGTGGAGCTATTCGAGCCGCCGGTATTCTCATTTTGGGCCTGGTGCTGTGTCATTGTCACATCCTCCGGCATCTGATCCAGTCTTCCGGAATACCATGATGCCGTGGCTTCAGTATTTCGCAGGTCCTCAGCCGTTGGGTTCGGTGGCAAGGACAGGACGACAGCCAGCACAGCCCGCATGTCGTCCAGAATTGCCGCCGACAGGGGATGGATTCGCAGAGTGCTCGCGGGGCTGTGAAAAAGGGGCCATTCCATCATAAAGGGCGAGTTAAAGGCGACTTGATAGGGAACCAGAAAGTGGTCCTGGAAGGCGAATACCGGGCAGCCAAACATGTCCGGCTGCCTTTCATGAGCCAAAGCAATGACAATGCCATGCCTATACATCGTTAGCAACATGAGGAGCACACGCAAACCAAATAAAGCAGGCGAGGACTGACGTGAGCACCGTCTTGGCTAGGAAACCCTGCATTCCCAGGGATTGTAGCCCGCCTCTCAACTTGATCATTGACTTCAACCCCCCCATGTGCGCACGCAGTTCCTCCGTGGTGCCCCAATACCAGGAATCTATGACCATCTGGGACGTGCTCATGATGGCGGTGTCGCACGTCTGTGTAAGGGGGCACCGGAGATGTTCGTTTAGCACCTTATGCACCATACCCTTGTAACCCCAGACCAAGGTCTTGGGAATGCGGCCCGTCTCGTGGAGGAAGCATGCGGCGGTGTACAGGACAATGCGGAGAAGCAGGGGATCCTGGATGGAGAGCGGGACCCAGTGCTTCATGAAGCGGCTCCCCGGGTCGGGCCGTCCGTCGATCGAAGCTTTGAATCGGGAAAGAAGCTGCAAGTCTGCAGAAGGTCGATTTGTTCGTGTCAGCTTTGGTCTGGAAACCGATTTCCGCAGTATTCCCACTTGCGGCCTTGGAAAAATGCCCAACAGCAGTTTGTAAGGTCAGAGGGTGTGAGTGGAAATTGAGACCAGTCAGGGGCATGCGGGTGATTGCAGCAGATGGAGAAATCACGCATCAATGATCTTGCCCATCATGACGAAATTGGAAAGACGACACGCAGGCGGCCGGAGAAATCCGGTTGTGACAGAGAGAGAAAAGGAAACTGCTCGACATACGGTTTCGGACCAGTTCAATGTTCATCCTCGTTGGTTCCATGGGCAAACCGCGCAGTTGGTCGTCCAGCCCCCCTACCATGGTGGGCGGACCTGCTTCCGGGAGCACGGCCTGCAGCAGTTGGTCCCCGTCGATTGCCGAGTCGTCACGCGTGATGCGGTTGGTGACTCCAAGGCGGGCCCGGAGGATGATGAGCACCATCGCATGGACAGCCTTGGGGCCCAGGGCGCCCGACTCATGCGAGACCACGGCGCGGATGGCGGCCAGGTCCTCCGGCGACAGGCCATGATCGCTGGTCACACCCGGCTCCGCGTGGGTCTGTGTGAGATGTTCTGCGCCGCGGAGGCCGTTGACGCCGAAACCCTCGAGCTGGAGGACGGCGTCTTGGACCTCGCCCAGGTCCAGGTGGGCGTAGGCACCTTCCTCCAGGACCACCCTGACGTGCAGTTTTGCGCGGGAGGCGAACGCCGAGTGCCTGGTTCGAACCATGGTCAGCTCTCTTTCTCCGGACAGGAGGCGGATCGAAGCGACGGGGCGGTACCTCTTGGCTTCCGTGCGGTATTCGCATGTTGGCTGTGGGAAACGCCGGCCGCAATTGTTGCACGGGCGCCCCTGGTTACACTTCTCGGGAGTCAGCAACCCCTGATCGTCGAGGCACGAGAAGAATCGACTCGATACGGACCTTTTGCTTGCGCCGCCGGCACTCGGTGCACGACGTCGCATACCTCGTCTTCGCGACCCGGGGATATGGATACGGCGCCCCCAGCGCGCGCTGTTGGGAAGGCATCCCCCACGATTGCTGACGAGACGGCAGGATCCTGTCGGTTTTTGCCACACCCTTCTTTGTCTTCAAGCTCCCTTGTCTTCTTTATTTCGTCTTCGATCTCGATGTTGTGTGTGCGGTCTCTTCAAGTTCAACCCCGCGACAGCGTCAAGTCGATGGGATTTTTAACTGCGCCGCCAGCGGCAGGTCGCTCCTCCCCCACGCGTGCCTTCCCCTGATATGCCCCCCCCCCCCTAAGGCGGCTCCTTCCTCTACCCCTTTCC
>NQYS01000006.1:244243-262474 GCA_003055955.1 Escovopsis sp. AC
TTTTTTCCCTTCTTGTCTTCGCCTCCCGAGCCTCGAGAGCTTCCATGTCGGTCTCTCGTTGGTGATGCAGTTCCGACGGTGGTTAGTAGGTATTCAAAGGCCTGCGACCCCTGCGCTCGGCGATGGAAAGGGACCTTCTTGTGTTCAATTTTCGCCATCGAGGACGAGCCGTTGGACGAAAGAAGAAAGATATGTCGCAGTGCATTGAGGTCTCCGTATGACTGCACCGGCTCTGCTCAGACACAGTCCCGACTCCTGAGGGCGGGCGCCAGGATGGGCGGATGGGCCGATGACCAGTGCATTGCCTTTTGTCGGGGAGGCGGAGACTGTTGAGTTGAGGCGAGGCTCCCATGCCGGGATATGGTGGACGACAGATGATGGATGGATGATGGATTGTTGTTGAGGCTCGCACGTCGTGACGAGAATTGGATCCAGCGAATGGAACATCAACATTCAAGATCTGCCAGTTTTGATATTGATGTGATTAGTACATGCATGTAGAGTTCGAGGCCATCTTAGCTACCCTAGAGCGGGTGCGCCTTGCAGTGGTCAGAGTTGGATGCGACCAATCACAGTGCAGGGCGGCAGTCAGGCTGGAGGTGCAGGGGACCATCGGCCGAGGTAGAATCTACGCGCGAGCCTTACCGTGCGCAGCTGCCGGGGTGTGCACACCAGGTAGGTAGATAGTACTCTGACTGTGCGTATGGAGTACATACTACGGAGTACATGCTACGGAGTACATACTACATATCTCAGAATGCAGACCACCACAGCGTCCCCGCTCCGGCCCTCCAGCCCAGCCCAGCCCTGACCTCCACTCCAGTCCCCTCCCCGCTCCAGCCCGAGTTGAGCCCTCCATCCATCCATTGATCCATCCATCCAATGCATGGATGGAGTACTCCGTACGAGCTCGTACAAGGTTGACGGAGCTCGAGATGATGGATGCATCGATTGGAGCCTCGACAGCCTCGTGCCTCTTCTGGAGCAAATAGATCAGATCAACGGCCGTGGATTAGTAGATACTACTCCGTACATACATTGACTGATACGACTCCCTCCACCCATCAATGCCTCCACCACTTCCTCTCGTCCTCCCACAGCCCAGCCTTATCATTGATCCAACATACCTCGATACGGCTACTACTACTACTACTACTACTACTACTACTACTACTACTACTACTACTACTACTACTCCTACTACTACTATAGCGCTCGCCTTTTCATCCTCACTTCCTCGCATCCTCAAATCTAATACGTGCAAACATCATCCACCTCTCCTCGACTCCCGAATCGCTTCTTCCTCTTCCTCTTCCTCTTCTTCCGACCTCCCTACTTATATCTACTCCGGCTTTCTGCCCTTTCTTTCCTCTCCCGCCCGCCTGTCCTGTCAGACGAGCCTCTCTCAACCCGCCCTCCAGCGCTCGACTTCGACCCCTCGCCCTTGGCCTCGCCCTCAATTCGATTCTTTCCTCCCACGTCATCTCTTGCTCGTCCCGCGATCGCCCTGACCTCGACATCATCCCCCGATCATCTCCAGCCCCGACTTGTCACCGACAACTCGACCTTGCTGTTGGTAGATCGGCGGCCCCCTTCTCTACGCAGCACACATCCGCAGCACCCAACCTACGATCCGTTGAACCGACGCCAAGCACAGAGCTTCTAATACAACTCCATTGAGCGATCGGCGAGCAAGCTTAGAGCCAGAGCTCGAGACCGCCGATGGAACCATCGAACAAGAGACGCAAATTGGCGCCCAAAGTCAGCGCTTCCTCGACCCCGAGCTCCCAGTCCGCTGCGCAGTACCACGAGACGGTCAGCCTCGGCCCCATACCACCACCACCACCACTACCCACTCATAATGATCTGATCTGACAGCCTGACTCTCCCGCCCTGTACTCCGTACAACTACTGACTTCACGTCTCCAATCCAGTCGCAACAACACTACTCTTCCCACGATGCTCCCCTCGCCGAGCGCCAGGACTTCGAGGCCTTCGCCAGGCATCTCCAGGATGCCGCCATGCTGATCCAGCGCCAGACCGAGCGCCTGCCCTATAGCGACGTATCCGTCTTGCTCTTGAGCTGGGAGGAGGATCAGACGGTCCTCGAGGACCTCGTGGCTCTCGACAAGATCATGCAGAAGCACTACGGCTTCAGCACACAGAGGTGGCAGATCCCCACCGTCCACAATCCCAGCATCAAGCTCGGCGTCCAGATCGCCTCCTTCCTCGAAAACGCCAGGCCGAACCACCTCCTAGTGATATACTACGCCGGCCATGGGTACGCAGGCTCCGATGGGCAGTTGTATTGGGCTTGGTGAGCAACCCTTCGTCGCCGGTGCGGCCGAGGCCGGCCGGCCGGTCGTCCCATAAACCCTCCTCCCCCCCCCCCTCTCCCCCCTCTCTCTTGATCCCGGACATGGGCTCTGACCTTTGGTCTTCCCTTAGTAACCCGCGAGAGGACGCGGCGAAGCTCAAGTGGGACGGAATCCGTTGTTTGTTCGAGGATGCCCAATCGGATATCCTCCTGCTCCTCGACACATGCGCCGACCCCGAACCAATGGTGGCCGGCAGCCACGGCATCAAGCAGGCCATTGCTGCTTACTCGATGGAGCACAAGCCCCGCGACGACCCCTCCCAGCGCTCATTCACGGCTTGCTTGTCCGAGGCGCTCCAGAAGCTCGCCAGTTCGCAACCGTTCAGCGTGCAGCGACTATACGACGAGGTCCGCGCCTCCAGGTCGCAGCCGTCCTCCCAGAGCCCGGCCGTACCGAGCAACGCCACAACCTCCCCACCTCCGCCTCACATGCCCATCTTCTTCACCCTCACCCCCGGCAAGGGCCAGAACCTGACCCTGGCTTCGCTGGCAGCCCGGCCGGCCACCTCTCAAAGCGGGGTGGATGCCGATACCCAGGCCGGCCGCACGCGCGAAGACTGTCTCATCGACCCGGAGTCGGTTGCTGACCTGAGATTCGAAGAGGCCCGCATCCTGGTCTGCACCACGTTCGTCGGCGATGCTAGCTCGGACATGTCCTTCTTCAACCAGTGGCTCCAGAACAAGCCCTCATTGGGCGCTCGAATCGCGGTCGAGGGCATGTTCCTGGGCCCCCCCACAATGCTCCTCATATCGATGCCACACTCCATATGGAACGTGGTGCAGCACGACAAGGTCTGCTGCTTCCTGGGCTACATCAGCTCCCACAACATGATACATCTCTACGAAAGACTCGTGGGCCCGGGCGGCATCCGGCCCTCGGCGAAAGAGGTGGAGGATGGTCGGATTCTGCTCGAGGCCAGGGAGGCGGCAGCCGGCACGCCCGCGCGCGCGCGGCGGGAAGCCGACAGCCGAGAAAACAGCTTCCTCCCCGCCTCCGCCAGCAGGGACGGCGAGTACAGGCCGCAGAGCAGCCCTGCCGCGGGGATGCCGTTCGCGGTCACGCCGCGAAGCATGGCCGGGGTCAAGCCCAAGGACGAGGTTGAGGACTCCGCCGAGATGCAAGAGGCCGCGGAGCAGCTGAAGGCTCTTAGCCACGTCCGGCACCGGAGCGACGACGGCCCGCCGCCGCCGCCCCCACCCGCCATCAGACCCCGGACCACGCTGCCCGACGGCGCCCCCGAGACAAGACACGGCGATGCCGGGGCACAGCGCGACGCGACGGATCTCGCCCCCCTGGACACGTACATCACCATCGAGCTGACGCAGAACCCGCGCCCCAAGGCGCAGAGGCGGTCACTCCCCAAGCAGGAAACACGGTGCGGCCACTGCAGCCACGCGCCCTTCAAGGACTATTCCTCGCTCCGCAAGCACATCGCCGCGGCGCACACCCGGCCCTTCCCGTGCGCCTTCGCCTTCGCCGGCTGCATCAGCACGTTCGGCTCCAAGAACGAGTGGAAGCGGCACATCGCGTCCCAGCACCTCTGCCTGACCTACTACCGCTGCTCGGCTTGCCCGCAGAGCTCCATCGAGGGCAAGGGCAACGAGTTCAACCGCAAGGACCTCTTCACGCAGCACCTCCGGCGGATGCACGCGCCTTTCCAGATCAAGCGGACCATCGCCAAGGGCGACAACAAGCTCCAGGCGGACTGGGACGCCCGCGTCAAGGAGATGCAGCAGTCGTGCCTGGTGACGCGCCGGCACCCCCCGCAGAAGTCGGCGTGCCCCCGCCCCAACTGCAACTTCGTCTTCGAGGGCCCCACGTCCTGGGACGAGTGGACCGAGCACGTCGGCCGGCACATGGAGAAGGGCGACGGCGCGCGCCTCGGCGTCGACGCCCTGCTCGCGCAGTGGGCCCTCGAAGAGGGCATCATCGAGAAGAAGGCCGACGGCGAGTACCGCCTATGCCCGACCAACGGGGCACTCGGGACCGGCGGCGGCAGCAACGGCGCGGGCGCCAACGGCAGCGCGGCGCTCGAGCGCAAGGACTCCAGCGTGTCGTCGCTGCCCGGCGCCACCTCGCCCGTGGTGGTCGAGACGCCGATCGCTAAGGCGGCCGCGGAGCCTGACGAGATGGACGTGGAGGAGTGACAGACCACGGGAGGAGCGGCGAATGGAACCTTGGCATCCATTTTGCCCCCCCCCCCCCTTTTCTTTATTTTCCTTTTATTTCTTTTACTTCAGACTCTTCAGACTCCTTCATTCTTCATCGTCCCTCTTGATCCCACAATGAACATATATCCAATGGCCGATATGACTCACGAATCCTCTTGTACATCTCGCATCCCGCATCTCCTTATCCCGAAAGTACTACAGACCCGATGCGCCATCCCTCTGCCTCATGCATGCACTCTCACTACATGTATGCGAAGGGCAGTCTGGTGGGACTCTCTTTTTTTCATCCATCTTTCATCTTGGCTACATCTCTTTCCTTACTGTCTGAGCGGTGCATTTTGTCTTTTTTTTTTTTTTTTTGCGGTTCACATGCATTGGTGTGCTTCTCCTTTCGTCTGAAGCATCAATGTCATCCCGATGGCGTTTTGTGTACTCGTACAACCTGTACTCGCAAGAAGCGCGAGCACAATCTCTGCTCGTATTGCGCCGCGTTTTGCTGCCCGGTCTTGCGCTCGATCTCCTGCGACTGGACTGTGTTCGTGTCACTTTAGGTACGATTGAACTTTACGGAGTAGTACTGTTTTTTTGGTTGGGAGTGCGTGTGATGAGGCATTGATGGATTCTCAGGTGAGTGTGTGCGTCACGGCTGTATGATTACGAGGGCTGCACGAATTGATCATGTCAATTATTCATCGTCGTCGTCGTCGTCGTCGTCGTCGTCGTCGTCGTCGTTGCTATTTGCTATGTACAGTCATTGGATCCCACGCACGGCGAATCCGCTTCAGTGAGGAAAAGTCCCTAGTAGACCTTGTACGAGCTGGCGCCGGTCAGGGGCACGTCGACGTCGAACGTCTGGCTGGCGGGGACCTCCTCGCCGTCCCGCTTGAAGGGAAAGGGGAACGACGGGGCGCCAAGCACGGTGATCCTGCTGATCTTCAAGAGGGGCGCGTGGAAGTCGAACGACCCGCCGAACAGGAGCAGCCCGCCGCGGAACGTGAACGTGATGCGCGACGTGCCGCGCTGCACGAGCGACTCGCCGTCGTCGAGGTACAGCTCGCCCGACGCGTGGCCGTTCTTGTCGAGCGGCACGACGATCTCGAAGTTCTGCCGGCGCAGCTCCGTCGTCGTGTACGCAGACTTGACGCGCAGCGGGAGGATGACGCCGGCGCGGATGAAGAGCGGGATGTGTGACGCCGCGACGCCCGTGAGCGTGACGTTCTTGCCCGCGCCCTCGACCTTCTTGTGCGTGTACCAGTCGTAGAAGGTGTCCTTGGGCAGGTAGACGTCGACGCTCGTGGAGCCCTGCTCGCTAACGGGAGCGACGATGAGGCCCGGGCCGTAGAAGTACTGCAGCTCGAGCGCCCACGTGTTCTTGTCGGACGGGTAGTGGAAGAACATGGGCGACAAGGCCGGCGTGCCGTCAGTCGACTGGCGCTCCATGGCCGTGTACATGTAGTCCATCAGGCGGTACCGGATGTCGAGCGCCTTGCGCGCGCTGTCGGCCACGACGGGCCAGCGGTAGAACTCCTGCGCGATGCTGTCGAGCCCGTTGTGGTTGCGGTAGAAGGTCGAGAACGCGCCCAGCGCCGCCCATCGCGCGCACAGCTCCTCGGTCGTGTCGCCGCCGAAGCCGCACACGTCAGAGCCAACCATGGAGAACTGGAAGAAGGACGTGAAGGCCAGCATGGCGCGGATCGACTCTCGGTAGTGCTCCCAGTCCGAGATGTTGTCGCCCAGCCAGTGGCCGACCTTGGCGCCGGCGCCGACAAAGGTGCTTCGCGTGATGATCAGGGGGCGCACCGACGGCCTGCGGTTGACCATGGCATCCCGCGACGCGGTCGACATCATGTGGCCGTAGAAGTTGTGCGTGTCGTACATGGCCAGGCCGTTCGAGTGCAGAACGTCCGTGTTGACGGTGTGGTTCGAGATACCGCCCTTGTCGGCGTTCCACGAGTCCTCGAAGGCGGCCTTGTTGTGGATGGCGTACTTGGGGTAGAGGAGGTCGCGGCCGGGGAGACCCATCTGGTTGCCCCTGGAAGTAGTAGTGGAGCGGCGGAGGCTACCGCTCGCAGCCAGGGGCTCAAAGTCCTCCGTGACGGTCTCGGCAGAGGGCGACTGAGCTTCCGGCAGGGCCAAAACCTCGTCACGCTTGCCGGTGCACTTGGTCCCGGGAGGCTGGAACGCGCAAGGCCAGCCGGGGAGAGGGCGGGGGTTGGGTCGGACAGGAGGAGCATCAGGGGGGTAGCCCACGGCAGCAGCGTAGGGGTCATCGCAGGGGAAGTTGCAAGGGAAGTTGCTGGGCTCGTTCATGTCGATCCAGAGGGCGTCAATGTCGACACCGGTCTTGGGGTCGAAGAAGGTCTTGAATTGGTTGTTCCAGTAGGAGGTGGCGTTGGGGTGGAACCAGTCGGGGAAGACGGCGACACCAGGCCAGACAACACCCACCCACTCGGAGCCGTTGGCGCGACGGAGGAAGACGTTGTCCTCGACACCTCTCTTAGCGGGAGCGTAGTCCTGCCAGGCCACAGCAGGGTCGACCATGACTACGTAGTGCTGATCGTGAGCGTGAAGGTGGGAGACGAGACCCTGCATCTTCTCGAGGGGGAAGCGCTCGGGGTCCAGAGAGAAGACACGGCGGCGGTCCATGTAGTCAATGTCGGTCCACATGGTCTCGAGAGGGATGTTGGAGATGCTGTAGTTCTGGACAACCTCGGCAACCTCGAAGGCGTCCTGGTAGCCATATCGGCACTGGTGGAAACCGAGACCCCAGTAGGGCTGCAATGCGGGGAATCCAACGAGCTGACCGTATTGCTGAGAGACTTGGGTAGGGGTAGGGCCGGCGATGAAGTAGAAGTCGAGGACACCACCGATGGTGTTGTACTCGAGGTACTGCTTGCCGCTGGCATCCTTGTCAATCACAACGTCCATGCCGTTGGAGTTGAGCAAGAGAACTCCGTGGGCGCCAGTCGATCGCTGCTCCACGTAGAATGGGTGAGTGCCGTAGAGGTTGGCATTGTTGGGAGTGCCGTAGGCGTCCTGGTTCCAGAAGGTGCGGATGTAGTCGGTGGTCTGGAGACGGAGCGGATCGGAATGCTCGCCGAGCCCGTACAGGTACGGGTCCTGGGGCAGGTTGGTTCGCAGACGAAGGTACTGAGACTCAAAGACGAGAGAGGCAGCAGAGCTGTCAAAGATGACCTCGCCGGTGCGGGCGCGGCTCACGGTGAAGGAAAAGGGGTTCTGTTTGTAGGCAAACTTGAGGTTGTTGCTCGACGCCCGGCTGGTTTTCTTAGGACGGGCGAAGATGGACTCGGGAACCTGGAAGACCTGGTTGGCCTTGTCCTGGATCTTGACGTGGACACGGTTGTCGTCCTCGTAGGTGACCTCGAGGGTGAGGTCCTTGAGGTCCTGACCGTAGGCATTGCAGGCAGCGCCGGCCAGCGTGAGGTCGGCGGTCAAGCCGATGGTGCTTGTCTTGACATTGGAAGCCTTGTAGCCAGGGCACTTGGCCAAGGGGTCCTTGGGAGGAACATGCTTGCTGACGGCGGCCGAGGCCAGGCCAGCAAAGACGAGCCCTTTCCAGATTCCCATGCTGGGCAAAGGGATTGCGATGAGGTGGGAGGAAGGGATGAAGAGACAGCAGATCAGGTCTCGCGAGCCCGGGAGCGGACTCGACGAGCTTTATACTCGTACGAGTACGAGTGCAGGAGCAACAGTTGGCGTCGGGCAGAAACCGAGCTGAGGGGTTCCCACGACATGGACAGAGAAGGGCCGAAGAAAAGTTGGGAAGTAAGTCTGGATAGCTCCGTCAGCGTTCTGCGCTCGTGTCGAGGATGGGGGTCAATCACCTCCTGCACCCACCCATCCGACCGGGTCTACGGATTATGGCACGAGAAGTCACTCATCAACAAGCGGCCTCGATCCATTGCCAGCCACATGGACCACGCCTAATGCGGGAGAGGGAGACTGCCGCTGCATTGCTGTGCATGGCGTCGGGATGCTCGAGGTGTCCTGGCGTAGAGCAGACCCGGGCCGATGAGGAGCACAAGATTGGGTGCCCACCCTCTACGGAGTGAGTAGGGCGACCAGCATCAGGAGATCCCGGCAGGAAATGGCTGCCCAGGTATGGGGTACATACAGGTAGTCTGCACCTCGTTCTCCGCACTCCGTACTCCGTACATATATACAGGTACGAGTGCTCCGTGTGTACGACGAGAATCGCGGCGAGTCAGGTGAGGAACCTGTTGAGGTCTGGAGGCGGACGGCGCGCACCTCAAGATGAAGCTGAGATGAAGTCGATGGGAAGTCGAGATTTGGTTCCATGTGGAGTCGCTTCTGGCAGGTCTCCCAGGAGGTGCATTCGGGGGAAGGCACGGAGCACTCGTACTGGTCGTACTTGCCGAGAGCAGAGGGCGGCTCTCCCCGAGTCTGCGATACCTGGAGATGAGAGAACGGGACTTTGGCTTCTGCATTGGATCAGGCGCGGAGAAGATATCCACTGATGTACGGAGTACGGAGTATGTATCTCGCACGGCCAATGAAGTAGCGTGTACTCCGTACGGAGTACGCGCCCTTGGCCAGCTCAGGCACCCGGGGCTCAGATTTTAGCGTCGCCTCCCAAAAGTGACAACCCCGCATGTGCTCCGTACTCCGTACCTTTTTCTGCTCGGCTCCACCTCCAGGTCCAAATGCCCGAGATAGACCCGGTGGCCTAAACCTTCCAGGCCGGCCCGTTGCAGACTCGAATATGTACCGGTACAAGTGCCTGCCAGTACTACAGGTACTAAGTGGGCGAGCTGCCCGTGTGTGCGAAGATCACTGATGACGATTCCAGTCTGCTGGAGCTCTCAATGCTTTCAACAACAATCCATCTGAGATGAGCAGAGTGATGATGGAATGACTGAGACACTGAACAGTCATGAATTGGGGCATTCGGAGTTATCGTACTCCGTACTCCGTACAAACTCACAGTGGCTCTCGTATGCTCAGCTCCGATAGAGATCTGACATGCATGAGGGCCGGGGCCAGCACGGATGCTCGTCGCGGAACAAATTGTCCCGGTACTCCGTTCGACTTGAGTCTTTGCGATCACGTCGAGCCACGACCTTCAATGATGCCCTTCACACCACTTCAGGCGGAGGACCCCAGAGGGAGACCCCAGCGGAGGACCCCGTACTCCGTACTCTGTACTCCATACGGAGTACGGGGTACGAGGAGACTCATCAATTGCAGGAAATGCCATGGACCAAAGTACGGAGTAAATGCTTGTCAGCTTGCAACGCTTTAATCCGTACGAGAGTCCTCCGTATTCCGTACTTCTTCAGATACGGGCGTTAAGATGCATGGCCGGCCCTGAGAAGCTCTGCACTCGCCGGGGCAGCCGCCGCGGACTCTCCGGCTACCACGGAGCACTCCGTACTCCGTACCCGTACAAGTCGAACTTGAGCTCAGCCACTCCTCACTCCGAGTCCTTTGTGCCTGGCTGTGGCTGGGCAATTGATATGTGGCTTGATCCATTGATGGATTGTTATCGCTTATCGGAAGCCCTGGCAGCGAGCTTCGGCTCGAGTCTGTTGACGCCAATCATCAAATTGACCGACTCAACACCAACACCATCGCCCCTCGCGACCTTTGACACCTGGACCCTTGCAGCAGAGGCGCTTCCACCACTTAGCATGCATCTTCGAATCCGGTCCTGATCCCTCCCTCCGTCAACGTCATCAGCAGCACCATCGCTTCCATACTCCGTACTATCATTTCGACTTGCGCGGATTCACCCGTCCTTGATCGACATCGACCACCCGCCACCGCATCGCTAAGCCCAAGCCAACAGCACCGACGGGCCCCAGATGAACGGCACAAACGGTGCCAACATGGGCGCCGTCATGCCCGCGCCCACCCCGGCCGGCCACCAGGCCGAGCTGAACTACATCTACGGCATGGTCGAGGAGCTCAGCAGACAGCTGGCCGACAACAGGCGGGTCACCGAGGACATTGTCAGCGGGCTGGGCCGGGTCCGCAACACGGCGCGCACCCAGGACCTCAGCAACGCCGATGTCATCTCCTCCGCAGCCACGGACATGGACGGTGAGTCCGCTAGTTTGAGGAGGAGGAGGAAGAAGAAGAAGAAGAAGAACAAGTGGCTATAAAAGGGGCAAGGGAAGAAAGTGTGCTGACATGGTTGCAGCCCAGGGCCAGAACCTCGACAACCTCGTGTCTGTGCTCACCGAATCGCTCGAAAAGGCCAAATACAGCCGCGACGCCAACACGAACCTGCTCATCCAGTACGCCAACGCGCTCTCGCTCATGCTCCAGCAGCTGCACGAGTACAAGGCCAAGCACGTCGCCGATGTCGCCGCGTGGCACCACTCGTACCGGCAGCAGCTCGACGAGGCGCGCCGCGAGAACAGCCGCCTGCGCGAGCAGATCTGGGAGATGCAGACGCACGCGGGCCGCGCCAACGAGAGCCTGCGCCGCTTCCGCCGCACGTACGACGAGGACGAGGCGCGCTGGGCGCGCAGGGTCGACGACACGGCCGCGCGCCAGGAGCTGCGTTTCTGGAAGCGCATGGCCATGCCCGAGCTCGAGGACGACGACCCCAGCTGGAGCGGCGACGACGACATCATCGACCCCGCCGAGAAGGAGAGGCTCAGGGAGCTCGAGGCCCGCGCCGCGCAGGAGCAGCAGCACTTCGCGGAGGCGCAGGGCGACGAGCCAGACGGCGCGGGGGGCTTGCAGCGGCTGCAGCAGATGGGCATCACGGGCGTGGGGGGGCAGCAACAGCAGCAGCAGCAGCAGCAGCAGATGCTAATGCCGCCGTCGCGACCTTTGAGCGCGGCGTCGAGCACAGGGTCGACGGGGCGGTGATGCCCTCTTCTCCCTTGATCGATCTTCTTTCTCTTTCATCTCCGTCTTCTTCATCCCTCACATATAAAGAGCATGCTTTTCTTTTCTTTTTCCAATGTCGGAGAGGACAAGAACAGCCAGTGGGCTAGGCTTGAACGGCGATTTTGTTTTCTTTTCTTTTTCCTTCCGGCGCGTTCTGACCTTTTGAGGAGACAATACCCAAATGCATTGATCAATCATCAATACCATCATCATCATCATCATCATCATCATCAGCATGAGATGGAGACCAGAGATAGAGCTAGACCCGGCGTCATCCCTTAATGCATGCGCCCGGATGTGTCCTGTCGATGCACGCAAACATGCCGCAATGTATCATTGATTCACGTTTTCGAGAATCGAGTGCTCCACGAGTTTGAACACCATTTCCCACTGCCCGTGTGCTTTCGTACAATTTTCAGCACTCGTAGTCGTACTAACTAATCGTTAATAGTACAAGTTTCAGAGCCCCCAGCCCAAGGGCTCCGACTCCCAGTCCTCCCATTACCCTTCAGCCCTACTATTACATTAGAGGCACTCCTGGATGTGCTCATGGCTGCAGCACACAACATTCCACGGGTCTACCTTTAACGCCTTGCACCTCTTAGTATCCTCTCTGCTCGCGCCGCCCATCTCCATCCCCGTCCTCCTTTTTCTTTGACGAAGACGTCAAAGCCGCCTCTCCCGCCTCCTTGATCCCCTGCTCGTCGCCCCTCAGCTTCGCAAAGTACGCCTTGATGTCCTCCGCGCCCACGGCCCTGCCGCTCTCCGCAAATTGCTTGAAGAAGGGCTTCAGCTGCTCCTTGAGGTGGTTGTACGCCATGACGCCCTCGATCGCCCGCACGCGGTCCACGTTGCGCAGCGCGCTCTCGCCCCGCTCGAGCAGGCTGCCGCTGCCGACCGTGGAGCCCCCGTGCTCCGACGGCCCGTCGGAGATGGGAGGCTCGTACGTCTCCTCCTCCTCGAGCAGCTGCGCGTGCTCGTCGAGCTTGGGGTAGCAGTCGGAGCAGCGGCAGAACTTGTCGCGGAAGCCCTCCTGGAAGAAGAGCGAGAAGCGCCCGCCAGGGGCTGGGGGGAGGCCGACGAGCTTGCAGCCGGCGTTGGGCTTGCCTTGGTCCTCTGCCTTGGGCGTTTCGGCCGAGACCGAGGGCACGGGGCTCGCTGTCTGGATCTGGGCCTCCGCGTCTCCAATCTCGCTCTTGACGCGCTTTGGTTCCGCTTGGGCATCGCCGCCGTCGTCTTCTGCCTTGCGCTTCTTGCAACTGACCGGCGCCGACTTGCTGGCCTGATCCAGGAACACGGGAGGCAGGAAATCATCGGTCCCCGCGTACTGCTTGATCCATGGATAGGCCTCGACGCACTTGTAACACAGCAGACCATCGAAATCATCCTCATCCGGGAACCCTGGCGGCATCGGGGGTTCGTCGTCTGAGTCGGCTGCTGCTGCTGCTGCTTCATCCGCCTGGGCTCTTGCGTCGTCTCGTTGCTCCTCGTTGGCTTCTGAAATCGTCTCCAGGCCGCCACCATTCGCCTTGATCGTGGGCTTCGTGTCCTTGGTCTTCTCCAGCGATTTCGACCCCGCGCCAACGAGACATCCCGGATGGTACCAATCCTCTCCACATCCGCCCGTCTCCGTATTGCCGAGGCCCAAGCACTGGAACATGGTTGAGTTTTGCTGGAACGGGTCGTAGTCACACTCGCAGCAACAGAAGCGGTTCTGGAAGTTCATGTTGTACTTGTTGTTGGCATCGGGCTCCTCGGAGTGGACGTTGCCCCTCGTGTTCGTCGCGCCATTGATCCGCAGAGCGCAAGGGCTCGTCGACGGCAAGCGCGTCGTCCCGCAGTCACAGGTGAAGTTGCGCTTCTGGAAGATCTCGACGAGCTGGTGCTCTCCGTGGCACTGGACCGAGCAGGCGTAGCAGACGCCGGCAGGTGTCCAGGGGTCGCCGGGCTTTGCGGGCGCGGGATTGCAAGTCAGGCATGCGAAGATATTCTGTCGTAAAGATCCGAGGGTCTTTGTGCAGCTGTCGATGCTCTGAGGTAGGGAGAACAGACGTTGGTCAGCACGAGTTGCTACCGCAACGCCGTTTGCGACGCGAAGGGTGTGGGAAGTGGACGGGTGGGGTGCTTCTTACGTATGGGAGCGCCTCGCGCGCATCGGCTTCGAGGATTTCCTGGTCGCGAATGAACCTGAGTCACGTCAGTCTCAGGCTTAGATAGAGAACCACAGCACAAATCCATCCTTACTCGGCTGCTGTTTGCGAGTCGTCCGAAGTTCGCGACTGCTGTGAGAAGCTGTTGCTGCGAGCGGGTCGGCCCTCGGTGTCGGCGTCGGCGGCAGCCAACATTTCCGAGGAATTTGGATCCATGAAGAGTGCCCAGGAGATGACACAATCAGGAAGATCAATGACTGCGACTGGTGAATTATGAGAAGAGAAGACGAATCCGATATGGTCTTGCGACTACCATGAAGTTGAGTCGATGGACAGAAGAGCCGGGTGCGTTTGCTCGAACGTGAATTGAAAGGTCCAGGTTGCGACTGGCGTGACGGATCTCGCGGGTTCTAGTTGGAGCGACGGGAGCTTGAAGCTCAATGTCGGACTTGATTGATGGATTGAGGGTGGGCTTGGGGCTGTGTTCGCCCGGTTCCAGCGGCGACGCGCATCAGCCACAGCGCAGTCTCGAGTGTCACAGCGCCCGTCATGCGCTGAAGCGAGTGGCTCTCCAGGTGCTCCATCCCCTGTAACCCTCTATAGCTCCGGGCAGCTCCCACTTCATGTTTGTACTCGAGGAGGGAAGAGACACGCCATCCAGCACTTTACGCGTCTATTTTTTTTTTCTCTCGAGGCTGCCACTTTACGCGTCCAGACGCGTCTTCGATCCACGATTTTGTGATAACCTTGTACTCCGTACTCCGTAGCCCAATCGACATCGTGTTCTCTCATCCGTGCAGCCCAGACGCACGGCTCCCTTGCCTCAGCACCATCACCGTTGATCGCCAACAGAACAGACTTCGGGCTGAGCTGGCATAGACAAAATGAGGTTTGTCAATTATTCCAGTGCATTTTACAGCATCAAGTTCTCAGTTTTCTAACCTGCATCAGTTCTCCAATGCGTGGCCCTGCCCCGCGTGCGAGCCGCAAGCGCGCTCGTCCGGGGAATGATGACCCCTCCACGCCCAATGTGCCGAGCTCACCCCCCATGCCTTCGTCCCCGCCGGACTACAACATCGCTCATGGGGTCGAGGACGATGACGACATCGAAGAAGAGGCCCAGATCCAGGACGATGTCGACGACCTCGACGAGATGGCCGAGGACGACGTCGACCTGTTCCGCGAGGGTTTCGAGGCCGACTACAGAGACAAGGACAATGATGTCTACGACGGCGCCGGCATCGACGACGATGGCGACTTTGATGACATGAGTCTCGGCGACAGGCGACGTCTTGAGGCCCAGCTGAATCGGCGAGATCGAGAGGTGGCTCGCCAGCAGCGGATCCCGGCGGCCTTCCTCCCCGGGGAGGACGACGAGGGCGATATCGATCTGACCGCTCAGCCTCGCCGTCGCCGTCACCATTACGACGAGGATCCGGACGATGCCATGGACGCGGATATTATGGAGGAGGAGTTGTCCCTGGAAGCCCTGGGAGACGTCAAGGCCTCCAACCTGACAGAGTGGGTGTCGTCGCCCCAGGTCCAGCGATCGATCAAGCGAGAGTTCAAGGCGTTTCTCACCTCGTACATCGACTCCAATGGAAACTCGGTCTACGGCAACCGCATACGAACCCTGGGCGAGATCAACGCCGAATCGCTGGAGGTGTCGTACGAGCATCTCGCCGAGAGCAAGGCCATTCTCGCCTACTTCTTGGCCAATGCGCCGGCCGAACTGCTCAAGCTCTTCGACGAGGTGGCCATGGACGTCGTCCTGCTCCACTACCCCGACTACGAACGCATCCATGCCGAGATCCACGTTCGCATCTTCGATCTCCCCGTGCATTACACCCTGCGCCAGCTTCGTCAGTCGCATCTCAACTGCCTCGTCCGAGTGAGCGGTGTGGTGACCCGTCGAAGTGGTGTCTTCCCGCAGCTGAAATATGTCAAGTTCGACTGCAGCAAGTGCGGCGTGACACTGGGGCCCTTCCAGCAGGAGTCAAACGTCGAGGTCAAGATCACCTACTGCCAGAGCTGCCAGTCACGCGGACCCTTCACGCTCAACTCGGAAAAAACGGTCTACCGAAACTACCAAAGACTGACTCTGCAGGAGTCACCCGGCACGGTCCCCGCCGGCCGCCTGCCCCGTCAAAGAGAGGTCATCCTGCTGTGGGACCTGATTGACAAGGCGAAGCCCGGCGAGGAGATCGAGGTCACGGGCATCTACCGAAACAACTACGACGCCCAGCTCAACAACAGGAATGGCTTCCCCGTGTTTGCGACCATTCTCGAGGCGAACAACGTCGTCAAGTCGCACGACCAACTGGCAGGCTTTCGGTTGACGGAACAGGATGAGGACGAGATCCGCAAGCTGTCCCGTGACCCCGGAATCGTGGATAAAATAATCAACTCCATCGCGCCCAGCATATACGGCCACACAGATATCAAGACAGCGGTGGCCCTGTCCCTTTTCGGTGGCGTGGCGAAGACCGGCAGGGGCCAGCATCACGTCCGCGGTGATATCAACGTCCTCCTCCTCGGTGACCCTGGAACCGCCAAGTCTCAGGTCCTCAAATATGCGGAGAAGACGGCGCACCGTGCTGTTTTCGCAACCGGTCAGGGAGCCAGTGCGGTCGGTCTGACGGCCAGCGTGCGACGGGATCCCCTCACGAGCGAATGGACGCTGGAAGGCGGCGCCCTCGTCTTGGCAGACCGCGGCACTTGCCTCATCGACGAGTTCGACAAGATGAACGACCAGGACAGGACGTCTATTCACGAGGCCATGGAGCAGCAGACAATCTCCATCTCGAAAGCCGGCATCGTCACGACGCTGCAGGCTCGATGCGGTATCATAGCAGCGGCGAACCCGATCGGCGGTCGCTACAATTCCACGATCCCATTCTCCGCCAACGTTGAGCTAACGGAGCCTATCCTGTCGCGTTTCGACGTTCTCTGCGTGGTGAGAGACCTGGTGGAGCCGGCTGAGGACGAGCGGCTGGCCCGATTCATCGTCGGCTCGCACAGTCGCAGCCATCCGCTGTCGCAGACGCAGAGCCGCCCGGACCAGTCATCCAATGACGCGGACGCGATGGTGACGCAGCCAACGACGGCAGGGGCGTCGAGCGCGTCGAGGGAGGTCGGCGACATTCCGCAGGAGCTGCTGAGGAAGTACATCCTCTATGCCAGGGAGCGCTGCAGCCCCAAGCTTTACCACATGGACGAAGACAAAGTCGCACGGCTGTTCGCGGACATGCGGCGGGAGTCGCTAGCGACGGGCGCGTATCCCATCACTGTGAGTTATCGAGGCGATCTCACGACCGAAGGACGAGAAGGGTACTAATCAGGGATAGGTGCGTCACCTGGAAGCGATCATCCGAATCAGCGAGGCCTTCTGCAGGATGCGTCTCTCGGAGTACTGCTCTTCGCAGGACATTGATCGGGCAATTGCAGTCACGGTGGAGAGTTTCGTTGGGAGCCAGAAGGTCAGCTGCAAGAGGGCCCTGGCGAGAGCGTTCGCCAAGTACACGCTTGCGCGGCCCGGTCCGCAGAAGAAGGCGGGCGGAGGAAGTCAGAGAAGACCGACTGCTGTGATGGCATGATGCGCCGCGAGCCATGTGCGAGCGGCCACGCGCTGTGATGTTGGGAGGAACGGACGGCCAGAAAGACGAGGAAGAGCGATTGCCAGTGCTGGTGTGAAAATCTCTCCATGTATACCAAGGCAAGCAATTCGATGATATCATGTCAGTCTCGAGCCTGTCATCCATCATGGTGCCTTCTTCTCGCCACCAAGGGGTGATGGGTCGAACCACTTTGCCACCCCTTCCCCCCCCCCCCCCCCCTCCTCTTCTTTCGCACCATGTTTTACCCCTGACGGCGCATCGCAGACGTTTGTCTGTTACAGAACGATGACTAATCCAGGCACAAGGGGCCATGCTCTTCAGACGATGCGCCCCGCTGGAGAAGGGCCGAGACAATATGGAAGGCGTCGGCGAATTCAACGCATGCATGCGCAAACGTCGATTTCCTCGGGCTGTTGCCTGATATTCCTGGGCATTCTGGCCGCTCGTTCGTTGGTTGCGGGGGAGCCGGCATCCCAAGATCATGATGGGGGGCATGCATGAGGTCCGCCATGCTTGGCAGCTGGAGCGTTGACGAATTTCAATTACAGCACGGAGTACGGAGTACGATAATCTATCCTCTCCGTGCTGATCTATGGTTGACTTGCCTGCCTGCGCCGGCGCCGGTCGAATCATACCATGTGGCTGATCCGGTACACGTCAGTAGCGGGACGGCACAATACCCGTACTCGTACGGAGTACTCCGTACAAACAGCAGTGCGGCGAGGGATGCTGTTCAGGGGCCACGGCACTTGGGCTCGCTTGCCTGAGATCTGCCTCACTGCCCGGGTTCTGGAATGCTCGGGAGGCTTCTCTCTACTCCGTACGAGTACGCCGGACGCTACGCAGCATGACACTTCGAGATCAACACCACGGGTTGGCACTGATGGGTACGGGCGCTGGTCCATCCCGCATCACTCGCAGAGCATCATTGCGGAGAAGGCGGGGGAGGAGTGCGGAGAGAGGAGACAGGAAAAAGCGGCTGCCTGGGCCGCTCGTCCGGATGCTGGTATCATGCCCCTGGAAGGGGGAA
>NQYS01000006.1:263716-283455 GCA_003055955.1 Escovopsis sp. AC
CCCCCCCCCCTTCTCCAGCTATGACACCGGCACCATCAGCGGCATCATGGCCATGCGCGCCTGGAAGGACCTCTTCAGCACGGGTTTCCGCAACCCCGCCGGCGAGCTGGACATCACCACGACGCAGGAGTCGGGCATCGTGTCGATCCTCTCGGCGGGCACCTTCTTCGGCGCGCTGGCGTCGCCGTTCCTCGCTGACTGGTGCGGCCGCCGCCCGGGCCTGCTCATCTCGACGTGGGTCTTCAACCTGGGCGTCGTGCTGCAGACCGTCGCCGAGGCCATCCCGCTCTTCCTCGCCGGCCGCTTCTTCGCCGGCCTCGGCGTCGGGCTCATCTCCGCGCTGAGTGCGTCCTTGTCCCCCCTCTCTCATTACCTTTCCCCTCCTCGAGACTCCCACAACTTACAACGATGCAGTCCCCCTCTACCAGTCCGAGACGGCCCCAAAGTGGATCCGAGGCGCCATCGTCGGCTCCTACCAGCTCGCCATCACCATCGGCCTCCTCCTCGCCTCCGCCGTCGACAACGCCACCTCCACCCGCCCCGACACGGGCTCCTACCGCATCCCCATCGCCGTCCAGTTCGCCTGGTCCCTCGTCCTCTTCGGCGGCATGCTCGTCCTCCCCGAGACCCCGCGCTTCCTTGTCCGCGCCGACCGCGCCGACGCCGCCGCCGCCGCCCTCGCCCGCATCCGCCGCCTGCCCGCCTCCCACCCCGCCGTCGCCGCCGAGCTCGCCGACATCACCGCCTCCCTCGACTACGAGCGCGCCGCCGCCGCCTCCGCAAACCACTCCAACACCCTGCTCGCGTGCTTCCGGCCCCCCGTCCTGCGCCGCCAGCTCACAGGCATGGCCCTCCAGGCCCTCCAGCAGCTCTCCGGCGTCAACTTCATCTTCTACTACGGCACCCGCTTCTTCGAGAATTCGGGCGTCTCCAGCGGCTTCACAATCTCCATGATCACATCCGCCATCAACGTCGTCTCCTCCTTCCCGGGACTCTGGTTCGCCGACCGCTGGGGCCGCAGGCCCTTGCTCCTCTATGGCGCCGTCGGCATGGCCGCCGCCCAGCTCATCGTCGCCATCTGCGGCACCCTCTCCACCGGCCAGCTCTCCGACGGCTCCATCGTCGTCCACAACCTCGCCGGCCAGCGCGCCGCCGTCTCCTTCGTCTGCGTATACATCTTCTGCTTCGCCGCAAGCTGGGGGCCCCTCGCCTGGGTCGTCACGGGCGAAATCTTCCCCCTCAGCACACGCGCCGTCTCCCTCTCCATCACCACCGCGACAAACTGGCTCGTCAACTGGGCCATCGCCTACTCCACCCCTTACCTCGTAAACTTCGGGCCGGGTTTCGCAAACCTTCAGAGCAAGATCTTCTTCGTCTGGTTCGGCGCATGCTTCCTCTGCGTCGTCTTCGTCTTCTTTTGCATCTACGAGACCAAGGGTCTCACCCTCGAGGAGGTCGACCAGCTCTACAACGAGTGCCCCTCCGCCCGCCACTCCACCGCCTGGACGCCCTCGGATGTCGGCGCCCGTTCCTCCAAGAAGATGGTCGATGAGGAGGAGGAGGTGCAGCATGTTCATGATGCTGCCGCTTACCAGACGGATGATGCTCAGGCTTAGCAGCAGGAACAACAATCAAACTATCATCAACTTGCTCTCCTCGACTTTATTTTTTTTCACTCAATACAGTGATTTCAATGAATGCAATTAAGGCATAACGGCTATCCCTATACATTGTGTGTGCTCGGGCTTTGGCCTCCAAGAAATGACTCCTGACCTGACATGACACACAAACGCTGGTGAAGTTTCCCTCAAGTATGCAACATGAGGATTCGATGAATATCAAAAACTCCTGAAGTCTATTGTTTGCCTCAATTCGGACTCGTTTCCCGAGAGGCTCATTCTTCTCCCCATTACGGGATGGTCCCAGTCTGAATGAGACCTGTCATCGCCCTCTGGCTCCCTGTTCCCGTTAGTGACTTCGCTGGCCCCTGGGTTGGCGACTTCATCCAATGTAGTAGCCAACTGGTCGTGATACCCATTCTGGTCCGTCCAGGGCTGGCCGGGGCGCTCAGGCCTGATCTCGTCGATGATGCTGTTTTCTCCTCTAGTTCCTCTGCCAGATCCTGGATGGCAGGCTTCGTCGAACCCATCGAAGGGGTTCTGAATCCCGCCATCGTTCGGGTAAAGGCCAGGCCGCTCAAGCTTGAGCTTGACCACCTCCAAAGCCTCATCCTCACCATCCAGCATCTTGTGGTAGACTCGCAGACCGATGACAACGTTGCCATTCCAGGGGTCTCGTCGAAGCTCTGAGACCTGGTGCCAATACTTGGGCCCCAGCGGTGGCGGGGGTCCCTCGTTGCGCAGCTCTTCCGCCCGGATGCTTAGCAGGCGCTCAGACATCAGAGACAAGGGTGAGAGCGATTCCAAGTCGTCCTCTGACGTTGACGGTTCGCAGTTTTGAACGCCAGGGTTTGAATGTGCTCTCTTCTCGGCTTTTCGGGCTCTTCTCTTGGCCTTGATTCTGTTAAACTTTCTCTTCTCTTTCTCCCGTTGCTTCAGTTGAAGGTAGTAATCGGTTTGTCGGCGAGCGAGAAGTCTGTCCTTGTATGGTTGTGATGCCGCTTTTCGAGACCAATGCTCGTGGACGTTCCTCAGCCTGGCCTCCTCCGCTGTCTCGAAGGTCTGGCCTTTGGAATGAGAAATATCATGAGACAGGCCGATGCGAATGAGCTTCTGCGGTCTACATTGGACCAAGGCTCGGATAACATCCTCGACGCGCGACGCGCGATCCTGACGAGATGCTTTGATCTGGATGCAGACATCATATTCGCCTTCGTTCAAGTCGAGCTCCATCGATTCGGAGCGTCTAGAATGGTCTGCATAGCCCTTGCTGCCTGTCCAGCGATCCTTGCCTCGCTGATGAATACAGAGAGAGAGGAAAAATTTCCACCGACCCTGTAATCCTCTCCAATACCTGTCGTCAAGCTGGGACAAGACAATGACGACCGGGCCGGGCCTGGTCATGGTCAGGCGGAAATAGGTCTCATGGTGCGCGTCGGTCACAAACGGAGCGTTGACGGTGGTCCACAAGGAAGATATCTTCCAGTCATCTCCGAAAAGGCGCGTCTTCTCGAGATGGTGGAATTTTTGCAGAAAATCCTCGTACGCGATCCAGAAGCTGCCGCCTTCGACTCCCTGATTGTGCCCGAGCAACGCCAGCAGATCAGGAGTCCACGTGCGGGATCCGTCGCCTGCAAGAAATGCTAATGAGTCAATGTTCCCTGCTGCTGTGGGTCGGATATCTTGATGTTTTCCTTACTCCAAGGTCCTTTCCCTTCTTTTTTGCCCCATGGGTCTCGCAATAGGAGCAGACGCTTGCCTTGTGCCTCTTCCGCCTTGAGGATCGAGTATCCATGAAGAGTGGCGAGCCCATCCTTATCCCTTTCGAAGTTTCCGAATATTTTGCTACAGTTGAAGAGTACTCCTTGATTGACCCGTTTCAGCTCTGTCTCCTAGTAGAGATCCTGTCGCAGACTATTCAGCAGTGAAGAGGAATGTGGATATCGGACAGACAGTCACAAGCCCACCTTGTCTAGAATATCAGAAGTGTAGATCTCGGAAGTAATGCCTCCCGTCATGTCCTCAATGGCGTCGCCAGAAAAGCCGCCGTTCAGTGCGGCATAGTCGCCAGTGGCCTTTGCAAAGCACTTTTCAAGGAGAGGCAGCCACGTCTCTTGCGGGTTCCGGCATTTGGCAAAGTAGAGCGCCGGACTGTTGGATTGGCATTGCTTTGCATACCACTTGCGAGGATCCATGCCGTCTGGATTTGAGATGGCGAGGAGTGAAGTTTGGTGAAGCTCATCCACACTGTCGAAGTCGGGATTGGTGAGGTAGAGCTTCAAGCAAGAGTCAGCGATGGCAGCATTGTGCAGGAGGGCTTGATAGGAGACGGCTGCGTTGATAGTAGTCAGCGATCTTCGCGCCGCTGGACTCACAAAGTCATCCACGATGGTGTGAACCCACTCCCCATCCCTGAAATGCACGAAGCCATAGACGCCAACTTCCGCGTCCGATGCCACGCAGAGCTTCTCGATCATCCCGGGGATGGCGGTCAAGGAACTTATGGCAGCTATCAGCCAGCAATCACGGCCAAGCCCTTGCACGACGTCTTCGGCCGTGGGAGGGTTGATGAAGAACTTGGGATCGTCGAATATCTCTGTCACGCGCTTGGCACAGCTCGGGACGTAGTCGTGGCCGTGAGGTTTCCCCTCGCTGTCCACGCAGATAGAGTCGAGACAATCCCGGGTGCCCAAGTCAAGGTCGACCTCAATATTGAAGAATGAATCACGGAATTTTCGATTATCGCGACGACACTCGGCTGCTATGGCGAACACTTCGTGGCGGCATTTCGCTGCGGCGGCGTCGTAGGATGCCTTCATGGTCGTGGTCGAGAATCCAGCCTCGGGCTCTCGGTGGGCTGCCGACATGACATGTTGATTTGGGGGAAGGACTCTCATGACTGGAAGGCAAGTGGTTGTCTTAGCATCGGAGAGAAAACCGAAGGATGTTGGGCCGCGTACCCTTTGATGCATGCCTGTGGCAGAACTCCTGCCAGATCCAATCGATCATCCCCTGAGGGTCTGTGATCATGACCTGGGGGGTCGGCTTTTCGGACGAGTTCCCCGAGGAATTCTTGTCATGATGACTTGACATGTTGGCGCCCGAAAGATATTGATTCTTTAAAGATGTCGATGCAGAGATCTCGGGATGGGGCAACGCGGTGGACCCCTATGTCTCGTCGTTGGAGTCCAATCGCTCAGTGGGCGTTGATGACGAGGGAAGGTTCTTCATCATACAAAACACTGCTGCAATCGGGAAGTTCGACTGCGGAGGAAGGGAACACGATCTCGTCTCCCTCCCTCCTTCCGTGGGCAATGCAGTCGTCATCTCAAAATTTCTTGAGGAAGTCGCATTCAACACCTAGCACTACTACCTGCCAAGAACGAGCATCACCCACCTCCATGCCTCCTGCCGTGGCATCTCGTTCACGTGGAGGTATGGAAGGTGCGTCCTCCTCCAAGTACAACAAGGCCAACGACAATGGAAGGAGGCATCGCAGAGCCAAAGCTGCTAGGCCGTTCTTTCCAGGAGCATCTCGCTTTCATCATCAGTCCGTGTTAAGTGGCATCTTGAATCTTTTTACAAGTACATCCCACAGAGCAATAGCACACTCTATTCTTCACATCAAGTGATCATCATATAGGGTGAATCATCAATATATGTAACTGCAAACGCCCCCAATCTCAAGACTGTGCGCACATCTGCTTCTTTCGAGGTTACGGAGTATTCATCGCTCACCTGTAAAAGCTCTGACGAATGGTATCAATGCTTCACGACAACTCGTGCTCCGCACTATACTTACCATGGGCTTTCTGAATCTACTACTGTACACCTCCGGACCCCTACTACTACTCAGCGCGGTCAGCAGTATCAATGCAGACTCGAACCTCCTCTGTCCTTCCTGGGAAAAGGGGGGAATCATTTACGCCTGGGCTCTTACCTCGAGTTGGCCTGGCTTCGTCTTTTCAAGGCCTCTACGGAGTACTCAGTCTATGTATTGATTGATCCTTTCCCCCTGTCTGACCGCCCTCCGTACTCCGTACTATGGCCACACATGGCCTCAGCCCGGTTTGTGAAGCCGCCGTCATCGCACGGCCCGTCATCGCATACAGCCTCACGCTTACACGCAGCAACCCACGCCACTGCCGCCTCCATCTTCGCCACCAACACCACCACAATCATCACCATCGTCATCATCATCGTCACCGTCTCGAGTAGTTGAACACAGACTTTCTCGACTTTCATCTTCTTCCTCTTCATCTTCCTCGCATACTTCGCCATTCCAGACTGTCTCAACGTTTGCCACTTGCAATCTTCCGCCATCGCTCTCCGCTCTCATCCACTCACGCAGCCACGCCCCTCCCAACACCGACGAGGTGACACTCTGCCCTCTTTTTCCACCCGACTTCTTTTTGTCAAATGCTGGACGCAACCCCTGCGCTTCCTAGTTCTGGACCGCGCAGCAGCTTCCATTCCCACAACTTCCATCCCCTCCCTCTCTCTCAGCATCCTCAGCTTTGAAGTGTCTCAACGTCCTGTCGTCACCGCCCTGATGCGCGCCACACCCGGGTTGCGCCAGATCCCCAGATTATCACCGTAGCCATTGCTGGCCGACGGGAGGTTTTGCATGAGTGGAGGTGGGGGAGAAACCCAAGATCTTCAAGTTCAAGCGGTCAGCTCCAACTCCACGGTTGGTGCCGACTACATGAGAAAATCAGGTTTGATGGCCCACGAAACCTCATCCGGATCTCCATCGCAATCGCCAGAAACAGCGCCGTTGATTCAGGCTCATAACAACCCACACAACTCCATGGGTATATCCATCGCATGTGTCGAATGTCAGAAAATGTCGTCAAGAGCCACGTGACAGTATCCGTCTTGCGTTGCCAGTCCGCAGATTATTCCGAGTGATGTGATCCAAAGTTTCGTCGATGAAAGATGTCTTTTGCCCAGGAACCAAAGACCAATGGGTAGCCAAAGGATCCGACAAGCTCGGGTCGTCCTTCAGGAGAAAAAGGTGTAAAGAAAGAAAAAAAAATGTCTGGTTTTTTTTTTCGATTCCGCTACCGTCGTGTTTGTTCATTGCCGGTCAGGTCTTTGTGCTGAGGATTGACCCTTGGGACGTCGAATCAAAACTGTCGTCTTGGTACAGTCTCAAGGTCGTGGCGCCTTTTGACCAAGTAAATGAATGCAGGTTGGAATCGAGGTGGACCGAAAGAAATCCACCCCTCTCCGAGAAAGAATACATTGCCGACAATCCATTGAAGACACCGTGAAACAGACCATAAATCAGGAATCGTGAAAGAAAATATTGTAGCGACAATTGTATCCCGTACCCATAATAAGAAAAAGAAAGAGCAGTAGAAGAAAATAGAAAAAGAAAAGAAAATGGGCCTGGAGGTTGTTGAGAGTAGTTCCTGTCTCAGGCTCGTGGATCGCTGTCTGTTGCTATCACGCAAACACAAGCTGGAGTGCGAGAGTCGAGGACAGACGGGGTCCGACCATCTTCCTAAGCAACTGGGGCAATGGGAGCCACAGCGGGAGCTGGCAGGTTGGCCAGGTCGACAGCAACGTTGTCCGTCTCGACAGTGGCGTTCTTCTGGGGGCAGTCACGAGAGATGTGACCAGGCTCACCACACTGGTAGCAAGACTTGCCGACAGTGCTGAGAGGACCGCCGTTGGGAGCAGTGCAGTCCCGGGAGATGTGACCAAGCTTGCCGCAAGCGTAACACTTCATCGCCTGCGCCTGGCAGTCACGAGCAAAGTGGTTAGGCCCACCGCACTTGTAGCAAGTCGCGGGGCGGGGACCGCCGGCAAACGCGCCACGGCCACCGTATCCGCCGATGAAGCCACCTCGGTGCATGGGAGCACCACGGCCCATGTTGTTCACAACAGGGGTGGGGCAGGCGCGCTGAGTTTGCATGTTAGCGAGGAGATTCATTCATGGCAACGTATTGACTAGGCCAAGCAAAGCTGAGGAGGTGAGGATGAAGAACGTTAGGAGAAAGCGTACAGCCAGGTGACCAGGTTGGCCACAGTTGTAGCAGCGGCCAGTGGTAGCAGTGCCACTGAGACGAAGGGTAGGGCAGTCGGCCTGGACATGGCCGAGACCTTGGCAGTGATAGCACTGCTTGGCATCAGTCGTCCGAGGAAGAGGGCAGCCGTTAGACTCGTGGCCTGCCGAAGATCACATTAGAACAAATTCAGGTCATGCGAGAAGCGACTTTGCGCTGGAGATATCTATACCTGGCTGCTTGCCTATTCCGGGAAAAGTCAGTTGTGCTCGTTTTCAACACTCAGGAAATCAGGGGTGGTAGGACGTACAGTTGTAGCAGAGACGCTCAGCAGAGGAGCAGACCTCGGCGTAGTGGCCAACGTTACCACACTTGTAGCAAGCGCGACGGGAGAGTGAAGACATGTTGAATCAGAAGATAGGGCTATCATAAAATCATGGTCAGCAAAAGAATCATGACATGGGCTCAAAACGCCGCAGAAGTCGTTGAAGGGGCCCAGCAAGGATGGCCCGTCCGCTGTCAAAGCCTGAACTGTGCCTTGTCGCCAAGTTGCCGTCGCGCGCCTCGCCGTGTGGATGGTGAACCATCGAATGTATTGGAGGGGAGCCGAAACCGATGCTGCGGGTCCAATGAGATCCGCGGGGTCAATGGGGCGCCGCCGCAATCTGGACGCACAGAAATTCCCTCGGTGGTCGGTCTCATGCAGGCATTGATTAAACGCCTCGCTGCGCACGAGGCCCGCAAGACTGGGGAATTTTCGAGAAGATGCAAGGCCGAGATCTCGTCGTGTAATTGGCGCACATGGCCCACAAGGCGCTTTGTTCATTTATTTTTTTTCTTGCCTCCTGCGCAACTGCCTGAAGATGGCCTCGCCGCAATCGCAAAGAATTGTATGTTCGTTCATTGATCGAAGTTGTCGCAAAAAATATGACGAAGAGACGAATCGAAGATGGGGCCTCGAGATCCCCTTAATTTGTCGCGGCGCGAAATGCTTGTCACATTCCTTAGCGTGCGTGTGTGCGTGCTCCAGACCCCATGGCCGGCAAATAGCATCGTTCGGACTGAGGGGGATGTCCGCCCACGAGTTGAAGTGCATCAACTGGTAGAATACCATGCCCTTTCTGAATATATTCGCTCGATGACAATGGCCGCTTTCCTGACTTGGCAGTCGGAGAAGAAAGGTCTTGAGGTCTTGTGAAGACAACGCTGGCAGGTTCGAGTCGTTGCGCCAGAGAAGCCGTAGCGGCGGACATTGACAAAAAGGCTCCCTTCTTAAGGTCCCGCATGAAGCGGGATGCGACAGGTCGGCTTCGCTCGGCGGCGACTGTCGGGTCGCACACGGCGGCGCAAATCCAACACGGCGCTCATGACGTCGACAAAGGCAGCGGACGCAACGTCTTGCGGAAGAAGCGGGATGACTGGCGCGCCCACGGTCGATGCACGTGAGATCAACCTCCCCTCAAGCGGGAGGCATTTGTCCATGTCCAGAAGAGAGAAGGCATGAGAGGCGCGCGAGGCTTTGTTGAGGTTTTGGCTTTGCTGTCAAGGCTGGCATGCTGTACTGGAGGATGCCCATACATCCATGACAGAGGCAGGGCGGAAGGGAATATGATGAGGAAAATAAGGGAAGAAAATCGAAATGCGCGAGGACGACGACAGACGACAGACAGCGTTGAACACCAATGCCTGCACTGTCGTCGTCGTGATCAACCGTATGGCCCAAATCGATACACACCTTTTGTTGTATATATTAATGATGGTTGTTTTCTCCCTTTGCGATTGCTTTTCTTCGGCAAGGTTGCGTTGTTTTTTTTTGTCGAGTCTCTTCTTTTCGTCCTCGAAATGATTCAAAGACGCGCAGGATGGGATTAGTGGCGGGTGGTTCTGTCGGAATCTTTGCAACGCCCAACTTGAACAAACAAAGATGTCTGGGTTGGAGACGGTGGGTGCCTCGAGATGGTTTTTTTTTTCCTTTCTTTTCTTGAAGTTGGTGTGACCCACGAATGATCGTGCTTGGAATGGGAGGAAGAAGGAACAAGAAAGAGGGAAGGAAGGAAGGAAAGAGAAAAGAAAAAAAAAGAGAGGAGAAGGAAAGAGCAGAGGGAGAGAGAGGGAAGGAAAGGGAAGGGCAGGAGGGAAGGCGCAAGTGGAGCGAGCAGCAGGACTCAACTCAGCAACCGGAAGGAGGGACGGCCTCCGAGGGAAGGAGGGCGGCAGACTGGAATCAGCGGATGATACGGAGTACACCCAGCATCAGTCCATGGCAAAAAGTCTGCGCTTGCGCTCCCTGAACAGTGCGCCACGATCCCCTTAGACCTAACCTAAAGCTTAGCATAGGCGATGCCCCATTACGGGGTATCGAGAACTCCGTACAGACGAGTAGTAGGTACGGAGTACTAGTAATTGGCGTTATTATTCATCCCGCCGAGGGAGGAATGAACGGTGGGCGCCAGGCAGAGGAGAGCCTGAGAGGGGAGGAAGGAAAGGGGGGGGGGGGGGCCTTTGCAGGTGCGGGACCTGAGGTGTCGTGTGAGCTCTGGAAGGCAGCACGTGCGAGCACGAGTGCACAGAACTGCTGCCGAGCACTACCCGGCACTAACCTGTAACGTCCAGGTTATGGTTGATGTTCAATGTTCTCACCCTCACATGACGGGACACGCCTGTGCAGCGAGATGATTGCAGATGCTGTGCTGTTGACGATCACTGGAGCATGTCGTAGTAGATGCAGACATTGGTACCCGGCCTCAGCATCGATCATGAATTACAGAGTAGTACGGAGTACTCCGTACATACTCCGTACAAAGGTCCACCTTGAAGAACCCTCATCTGCCCGCGTTGCGATGCGGCCATTGCTGGATGTCAGACGCTTCAATGGAGCCGTTGGCCCAGCAGACACTCGTCCTCTTAGTCAGCGATCTCATCGTCATGGATCGTGACTTCCTCCATCAGACCGATCTCCTCCAGGGCGTGCCTTCCCATCACAAACTCAATGGAAGGTGATGGAAGATTCATCTACCTCAGGCGTCAAAAGGCCAGATCGCAGGTTCCACTCGTAAGGTTTGGCCTTTCAGCTTCATGATCCATTGACTCTCTTCTGTTCAGAGACTCCGAACTCCAGAATTCTCGGACGTGCCACGACGCTTTTCTCTTCGCCGTTTTCAGTACGGAGTACTCGCTTCCCGATCGGCTTCTCATCCAATCCTCAGAGCGACCCGTCTCAAGGTGCCAGTGGCCCGACCAAGCCAAACGGCAGATGGCACCTTAGCCGTTGCCGGCGGTGGCAACACACCAGGCTGCCCAGGCCTCGACACAAGGCGGCCACCTCGTCAGACCGAGCGACACGGATCTCGATGCTTAGCACAAGGCGGCGTGCGCTACTAAGCTTTCGGCCCTACCTCGATTGCGCGCCAATCCGAGGCAGGAGTCGGCTCGAGTGAATGGGACCATCAAGTGCCAAGTGCCGGGTTGAGTATGTACGGAGTAGAGGTGTGGTCAGACGAGCAACGACACTGTCAAACCTTGATGCGTGCCACGATGAACCTGGTTCGTGACGAGCATCATCGAGGGAGATTGGCGCCACTTCACCAGCCGTCAATTTCAAAAGGGGCCATGATGCAGATCCGGGGCTCGGGTTATGCAGGTCTTGCTTGTCATGAAATCATTGCCAGTCCACCCACTCATCTAGATTAAACTCCAGTTTTCGAACTCAGAACCAGATTGAACCAGCGCCCTTCATCATTACTCAGATACTCCGTACGGAGTACTTCAATGTGTCAACGGCTAGACATGTCTCTTCCAGCGGTCATGTTGCCGACCTTGCAGCCCCTTATCGCTCTCCAGGCCGATTCCTCCTCACATACAGTATCGAGAGTCTCATGATGCTATAGAAGAACAGGACGGACCCAAAGATGGCCAGTATGATCAATGTGATGCCCAGCTGGCTGCCCCTGATATTCCTATGCAAGGAAAGTCCCAGATCTAGGCACTGAGTGTGAGTGCCCCTTTTCCCACCAAGATTCTAGATTGCACCCGGGGGGGTCAAAGACTTACACACTGATAGGTCGGCGGCCAGGAAGAGTCCAGACGCAAGGCATTGTATGGAGTAGGCCCTTGTGTCCGGGCTGCTCCACGGGAAACACAGGATGCAGCTCCTCGTTTTCGGCTCCTCCCCCTCGTTCAAGCTCGTGCTCATGCCCGAGCTCGTTCTTGTCCACTTCCTCGCCAGCTTCTCCTGGAAGAAGCTCATGCTACTGCTCGTGCTAGGCCGGACGGAGGGATCGCTCTGCAGCGACTCGACGTACATGTGGCGCAGGTGACTCGCCTCCATGGCGTTGCGCGGTGGGCGGCTCACCGAATGCCGCTCGAGAGCCGGATGCATGTACCCCTCGGACAGGAAGGCCGCCTTGGGCGGAGACATGGGAAGCAGGTACTGCGAGAAGAGCGGCGACGCATCCGGCGGGGGGATCCAGGGCGACTCGTGGAGCCACCCCAGGGCCCTCCCGAAGTCGGAGAGCTCGGGCTGGCCGCTTATCGTCTGGACCTTGCTCCGCCTCTCGGAGCAGATGACGCTCGGCGCGGATGACTGCCTGGGCTGCTGCCGGAAGGTGGTCGGGGTCGACGGCTGCGATCGCGTGCGGGACAGCGACTCCTCGTCGCCCGACTCGTCCAGCTTGGATTCGCGAATGCGCTCGGCCCTGCGGATGAGGTCGGCGCGGAGCCTCTCCATCGCATCGTCGTTCATCACGTCGACGGGGGTCTGAACTCTGGAGCGCAAGCGCGCAAGGGTCGTCCTCGTCACGGGATCTCTCTTGATCGAAGAGGAGATGGAAAGGAGGCTCGAAGGAATGTGATCCCCAAGAAGGAGCCGGACCCAGTCCGAGGCGATTTGGGCGCAAAAGAAAAAAAAACGAGGAATTCAATAAATTGGATTAATGAAAGATTCAAGAATTGGGACGAGCAGGGGAGATTGCAAAAAGAGTGGACTCTCGAAAGAAGATGAGGAAGTGTGCAGGAGATCAAAACCAAACATGGTCGAGCGGATGGAATTCTTCGGTTAAAAAACATCCGAGGATTTGTTTACTCTGCTTCTCGGGGCTCTCCCGAGTAAACATCGCACGCCAGCATTCCAGACGTGCCACGCCGCCCATCAACGGCCCGGCGTCCCATCATGCCTCATCTCCCCCCGCCGCCTCTCTCCCTTGAGCCTCCCTTCCAATTTCATGACGTCCACCCGGCCCCGGCAACAGGCCGACGCAAATCAGACGACTGAAATTGCTTTTTTCTTTTCCTGCCGTGGGAAGGACGCAGTAAACAAGGCGCAAGGCCGAGTAAACAAAGTCATTGTACTGGCTTGGTGATGGTGTCCCCTTGGAGTCGCCTGCGCTTTCGAGCCGTCATCTGCCTGCCGCGGGACCCTTTCGATGCAGCTCCTCATTAGAGAGATGCGCTGCCTTGCGTCGATCTGCGTCTCTTCATCAAACTGCCTGTCTTATTGGGTCTCTTATCCCTTCAAACGAGCACGAACGGCCAGGCACGATTGCAGGGTATCTACATCTAGAAGTATACGAAAACACACACATCGCAGGTTCAAGTATCGTGATCTCAATATCAAGGTTCTCTACAAGACCTCCAGTCCGAAGGTGTATATGTATGACATCAGTTGCTGCGCTACATGGAAGAAACAGAATGGTATATAGAACAGCGCCTGCGCATGCGCATCTCCCACTCGTGCACGCGGCAGCGCTGCGGGCCGAAACGAGATGCGGCTCGAAACCCAACACTCGGCGTCATCGAACACAGGAGAAGGCCGTGTGCCCGCCAGCCCGCCATCGCCATCGCCATTGGTATCCTTTCTTTGCATGTCTGTCGGACCGCCTCGCCAATGAGAAACACCGCAGCTCTCGCAGCCCATCACGCAGGCGCTGTCTCGGACCGCCAGCCCTGTCACCTGCGTCGCGGGGTTTTCCCCCAGGGCCGTGTCTCGTCCCCGGTGTTTGGGGGAGGGGATCTGCATGATGGCGGCGGAGAGGATCTGATGCGATGAGGAGAAGTGGCGCCCGGGGAGGGGGGTGGGGACCGCATTCTCATATATTGCTGAGGTAAAGAAGGGGGGGGGGGCTGAGGTAAGGGAATCCGGCAGACCCTACCTAAATCAAATGCTGTTCCAGTCGTGCATATCACTTGAGCTCGCCGAGCAACATGGTGCGGTCCGACGACGCGGACAAGACTTCGCGAGAGCGTTAGCATGTTCCTTGTTTTACTCGTTGATTTCTTGCTCTCTTTCTCCCTCTCCGTTTTCGAGGGGGAAGGGCTGTGTCTTTTTGAGGCCAGGGCTTACGGATTGGTTCCTTGCCCGGAGCGAACTCGGCGCAGTTGACGGTGCCCTTGTGCCCGGGCAGCTTGTACATGAGCTTCCCGGAGTCGCTGGCCCAGATGACGACGGTGCCGTCGCCCGACGCGGCGGCGATCTTCTTGCCGTCCGGGTCCCAGCTCGCGCCCATGAGGTTCTGCTCGACGCCCGCGGCGGCGCCGTCGAACGTGCGGATGTGCCGCTCGGTCGGGGCGAAGGGCCTAACGTCCCACGTGCGGGCGGTCGCGTCCATCGAGTACGAGAGCAGCGACTGCGCGTCGGGCGAGACGCGCAGGGCGGTGATGGTGTCGGAGTGGCCGAGCATCGAGTACACGACGGCCTTCTTGCGGATATCCCACACGCGGATGTCGTTGTCGATGCCGCCCGCGTAGATCTCGTTGCCGGCGCTCGACACGGCCACGGCCGTCACGGGGAAGTCGGTCTCGATGTGGTCGGCGGCGTTGCGGGTCCGCGGGTCCCAGATCCCAATCGTCGAGTCGTCGCTGCCGCTGACCAGGAGCTCCTCGCCGCGCCGGCTGATGTCCATCGCGTTGACAATCTCCTCGTGCCCGACGTACCGCCGGATGCGCGTCCCCGTCGTGAGGTCCCAGCTCGCAAGGTGAGTGTCCGCCGAGGCCGAGTACACGATCTCCGAGTCGCGCGACCACTGCAGGTCGAGCACCGCGCCCTTGTGCCCGTTCAGGACGCCGTAGTTCTCGCAGTCGCCGTATGTCCGCCAGAGCACTAGATAAGCACGAGAACGGATTGATCTCTGTCAGCGCATGCCACAACATTGTACATTGGGAAGATTCTGAAGGGGGAGAGAGAGCCCCACTGATGCTCCTGTCCATCGAGCCGGACGCTATCAGGTTCCCCGTCGGGTCGAACTTGGCCGCGAAGATCTCCCCAGAGTGCCCGGACAGCTCCATCACGGGCGCCTGCAGGCCGCTGGTCCGCGGCGCGGTCTGAATGAGGGCGCTGCTCGACGCATTGAGGCGGGCCAGCGCCCCCTCGGAGGCACCCACGTTCTGCCTCTTGACGAGGAGCATCGTCGACGACGGGTCGTCGCTCGCGGGGCGCTTTTCGGCCGACATCGTGTCCCGTGGTTTCCTTCCGTTCGCGGCTGGAGATTGGATTCGACAATTGGAGTGACCCGACGGACCGGCGGGACGACAGGGCCAGGAATATGCTTAAAAAGAGACGAGAGACGAGTTGGCACAAAGCTAAAAGGTTCCCCGGTGGCAATCGCAGGTTGAAACGATAGGCTCGAGGCATGAGGCCGCGCCGCCGCCGCTCGTGAAAGCTGCCGTGCGACTTTGACGCAGAGTCGCGATCCAGCTCGCTGATTGGCCCTCGGGCCGAGCAATATTCCTGCCTCTGTTCCGCCTGCCTCTGATTGGTTCAAGCCCATGGCGGGCACGATGTCCATGATTACATAATCCGTGGGCCGATGAAGCACTGGTCAATCTGTTTTTGTGAGGTGAGATAATGTAAGCACAGCGAAGCTGGTTCGCGGGCAACAACTCATCAGTGACAGCATCGCCAACCTCGATGTCGTCCTGACCCCACGACTCGGGTGCCATCATCTCACAACAGCCCGCGGAGCGCGCAGCTTGAGGAAAGACTGCTGCTGCGCTTGAGGCTCGAGTCCCTTTCTCAATCCGTATCGTTTACTAGACGGACCGGCGCTCTGCCATGGCCGCCAGCAAGGCGTCCCGCATTGGGGAGGAGTATGTCCCGTCCCTGGCATGTCTCGGCGCCGCTCCGTTCTCCTTTCATGATGGGCTCTAACGCGCAATGATAGAATATGGAAGTAAGAGCTTTGCATTGAGCCTTTGTCTGATCATATCTTCCCTTGGAAACGAAAAGGGAAAAAGAAAATCATCATGGCCTCACACAACTCGATAGGACTCGCATCGACAAGGTCAATGCGGAGCTCGTGACGTTGACATACGGCACGGTCGTCGCGCAGCTCTGCAAGGACTTTGAGGACGACTACGGAGAGGTCAACAAGCAGCTGGACAAGATGGGGTACAATATCGGCCTCCGTCTGATCGAGGACTACCTCGCCAAGTCCAACACGACGAAGCGCTGCTCGAACTTCCGAGAGACGGCTGACATGATCGCAAGGGTAAGCCGAGGCCTCGAACGAGACACCCCGAGTCACCCGCTGGAAGCGGAGGCGGCTCGGCGCCGGTGGCTGGCTGGCTAATCGCGGGAGCAGGTCGGCTTCAAGATCTTCCTCAACATCACGCCGCAGGTCACCAACTGGACGAGCGACAACAAGCAGTTCTCGCTCGTGTTCGACGAGAACCCTTTCGCCGACTTCGTGGAGCTGCCGGACGACGGGCGCGCGCAGGACGAGCTCTGGTACTCCAACATCCTGTGCGGGGTGCTGAGGGGCGCGCTGGAGATGGTCCAGATGCAGGTGGAGGCGCACTTCATCAGCGACGTGCTGCGGGGGAACGACACGACGGAGATGCGGGTCTCGCTAATACGCTACATTGACGACGAGCTACCGCCGGAGGATGACTAGACGTGGAGGGTGAAAACGAATCAAGCCTTGTTTTTTTTTCCGCTCTTGCGCGGAATACTTTCCCGTAAAGCATTTCAATGAGGAGGCCAGAGGGAGAGATATGTAGTGGCTTTCGGTGAAAGCGTGTGGGACGACCGGCGAAAGCGTGGTCAAGTCTTGCGAGCCCGCGATGATACCCAGCGGAGGGGTGATGGCGAGGCATCCCAATCCAAGAGAGGCTGTCATTTGTTCCAGACGTCTAGGTCAGATCTGGATGTGCATAATTGCGGCTGGCCTGACATTCTAGCATTTCATCGGAGGTAACAGAGCAGGAGCTGCTGGTATTGCCGCGTCCATCACGTCCACTTGCTCGAGGATGATGCTCGTGTTTTTCCCCATGAACGTGTAGTAGCCCCTGATATCACAACGCAGCTCACATTGTGTCATATGTACATATGTAGATCTCTGTTCGCTCCAAGTTTCCTCACAGGGTATCTTGGGAGCGTCTTCCCAGAGGGAAAAGAAGGATAACTCAAGCCCCATTGGATGCTAGACCAAGGTGATGATGAATAGGCTTCGTATTTGGACTCATCAGGCGATGTTTGGTGGTGCCAGCGCTGGGCAATGAGCCGGCAGGACTTGACAGGTGATATTCCTCCCCCCTCCCAACGGAGGATTGCACCCAAGCTCGCGTGGACTGGCAGTACCTCATACGGAGTAGAACATGTCAGATTAATACGACTACCACCCGTTGAGGCACTTGGCGGGTATTACTCCGTAGTCTGGAGTCTGGACTGCATGGACAGAGTATGGTCGAGTCAGTCGCTTCTTGTCGAGAATCCGGCCATCAGATATCGGACCACGCTTCACGTGCAAGATGACCTCCTGATGCCCTGCCTACGCGAATCCTCCCGAAGGCTGTGCGGCAGAAAGTCGTCCTCCGAATGACTCCACGGAGCACACCGTCTATGTGAGTGAGCTGATGAAAAAGACCTCACGCCGAGGAATCCAATGGGATCAGAATCCGTTGGGTATTCGTTTTGATGTGTTGCTCGTTGCCAGCTCTCTGCTCTCTGCTCTCTGCTCTCTGCTCTCTGCTCTCTGCTCTCTGCTCTCTGCCACTCTCTGGAAGCTCCTCCTCAACTGCCGGCGTGCTCCCGGGGAGATGGACGCCTCAGGCATCGAGCGAGATAAGCGCGGGCCCAGATGTACGCCCCCGGGCTCAGGCGTACGCGGGCACCCAGCGCGCCGGTCCTGGAACGGGGATCAGCCAGGCCCCCCCCCGAATTGAAGAATGGCAAGAGCGAAGAAGCGAAGACTCGTTGAACTTTTGAAGGGAAGGCGGCGACGGGGCAGGTCCCGCGCAAGCCCGCTCCTTCTCTCTCCCGCGCGCGCGCGCCACCCCGGCAGCAGCAGCTGGACGACCTCGCACGGAGTACCTGGCCAAATGCCGACACAGTGCAAATGTTCAGCTCGCACCCACTACTACCACTACTACTCCGTACTAACTCCTACTCCGTAAGAGTGCGGCAATTCATTCATTCAAGATGAAGATGCACAGGCTGTTCGCATACCAGATAATGATGGGGATGAGCAGGAGATGAAGTCTTCATATCACGGAGCTTCGAGTCTGCTGCGATCTGAGTACGGGATACATTACCGGCCAAAGTCAATTCGATCAGCTCTGTGGCGTGAGAATCATTGACATCCCGCTGGGTACGGAGTATATACTGTACGAATTCGTGATAGATCGATCCATCTAGATGATGATATTCGCCCGATCAGAGGCCGTTGAATGTGAGATCTACGGACATACTACGGAGAAGTACTCCGTACGGCCGGGCCCGGTTCTGATGATACATGTAGGCTGCATCATCAGCATCATCCTGGGTCCAGCTCCAGATTTCCCTATTTCCTCTCGCCTCCACAATCCACTGCACCTCATCTTGCGAGTAATTTCATCAATCCATCGGCGCTGCCCCCATGCCCATGCCCGTCGCGACAGCTGTCTCCACGGCCCGGCGCGAGCGCTGACCCTGCCGAGCACCTCGACACGGGTTCAACTCGAACCGAACATTTTGAATCTTGATCAATTAGTACTCCAACAAGCATCGGCCGCGACTGCGCTCTCCGAGGTGGCAGGGTCGACGTCGCCAACTCTTCTCCGCAATACCAGATCAAGTGATTGATCCATCATTCAGGAGGCGCGAGAGCTGCAGCGCAGGATCTCGGTGGCGGACATCTGCCTCCCGAGGTACCTACCCAGTGCCAATAAGTCGGGCCGGCGCCTTTTTTTTTTTTTTTTTCCCAAATTTCCTTTCCTTTTTTTTTTTTTTTTTTTTTTTTTTTTTTTTTTGAGCCCGCCTTGCCCCCTCAGCCTGCAAATCGAGGCTGGCTCGGCACTCCAAGCCCTAGTCCGAGCGACCTTTCCGCTGAGTCTCAGGCATTCAGCTCGCCCAAGAGCGCTGGAGCGACAGCCCACGGCGCGCCTCTTCAGCGCTCATCTCGGGCTGCTTTAGTGGATCAACCATCGATCTGGGGGGCTCAATCATTGAATTGACCCGCTGGAGTCTGGCCGCAATTAGATCCAGCGACCAATTGGTTGATCGATCAATCAATCAATTCCATCAATCCATCCATCAATCAATTGATTCAACTGGCTCTCGTCATTCTTCGCTCTGGCCTCTTCCCGCCTCTGCCTCGCCTGCCCGCCCCAACCTGTCAAGTCAATCAAGTCCCGGCTCGAGTGGCCTGGATAATTCCATCATCCATCGTCCATCAAACTCACCCCCCCAATCTTCTTCCCTTTACCTTCTCACCAGCATTTCTCGCTCCATCGCAACCATCCTGGTCCGGGGCATCTCGTTATTCCAACCTCCCGCGACTTCAAGGTTCATTCTCAATTTGATCGAAACCTCCTCCCCCCCTCCTCCTCTCTCTAACTCTCTCTCTCTCTCTCTCTCTCTTTCTCTTTCTCTCTCTCTCCCCTTTGCTCACCTCCTCCCTCTCCGATCGTCGCACATCAAGGCTGCTCTTCAGCAAAGACGCCGTCGCCAACGCCATCATCTTTCGCCTTTCTATTTCTACGACCAGTCTTGATCCGCCGACTTACAGTACTACCTCCCTCTCTTCTTCCTACTACTACTACTACTATCACTACCCTCTTCTCTCTCCAATCCCCCTCACCCCTCCCTCCTCCCCCCCCACCCCCCCCCCCCCCACCACCCCCCCCCCCCCTCCCC
>NQYS01000006.1:283480-333945 GCA_003055955.1 Escovopsis sp. AC
CCCTTTCCCTCCTCCCACCGACACTTGCACACACACAGCTCGACCGCGTCTTCGACTGCGCTACGCATCCCGAGGGCTCGTCGCTCCCGTCACCATTGATTCTTACGTCGCGACGAATAGATCCACGTCAATCTCGGAGCTATTTTCTTCTGCCTGCCGCTCTCCGTCGTCAACACCAGCAGTTGGGCTCTCGGTCTCGGCTGATTGCCCATCTCGTCACGCCCACGCCTGGCCGGCCTTGTAGCGCTTTTCGCGTGGCGGCACCTCAGTGGCTGACAGGGGAGGCTTCTGACCGCATACCTCCATAATACTCGTCGCCATCCACCATCGTCGCAATGGCCATGAACCCAAACGTCGGCATGGCCAACATGAACAACATGGGAGGTGCTGTCGGCGGCGCGCCCATGCCCATGATGAACAACGGCAACGGCGCCATCAACCCCCAGGCCGCCGCCGCCGCCGCCGCCGCCTCCAACGCCCACCTCCAGCAGATGAACAACAGCCAGCGCAGCATCCTCAACACCTACATCTATGAATACTTCCTCCGCCACCAGATGTGGGATTGTGCCCGCGCCCTCCTCTCGAGCGATTCCCAGGTCAACGTCGTCCCTAAGGACGGCGCCGGCCGCCGTGCCGCCGACAACAACGGAAACGCCATCAACGGCGTCGACGACCCCATGGATACCGACTCCAAAGAGGACATCGACTCGAAGCTGCCGGACGATCTCCCGCCCCCAAGGCTGCCCATGCAGGCTTCCGAATCCGCTTTCCTCTACGAATGGTTCGGCGTCTTCTGGGACATCTTCATGTCCCAGCGCCCCAAGACGACATCCAACAACATCGTCAACCAATACGTCCAGCACACTCAGGTACGTCCTGCCCTCCTATTTCTTTTCTTCCCCATATACCGTGTCAGCGTTGCCCGCGCCGCGGCGATGCGCGAGAGCACATGGGAACTTGTGGTCCAGAGCCGCCTAACAATAAGACTTGAAGCAGCAACATCGCCTGAAGCAGAACCAGCAGCAGGAGATGCTGCGGCACATGGCCCGCGGTGACATGAACGTCAACGCTCAGTACCAGGCACAGATCATGCGAAACATGCAAAACGGGCCCATGGGCATGAAGAGCAACCTCGCTCGTGCCGCCATGGCTAATAATCAGAAGTATGTCCTTCACCCTGTCGATTTTTCTCCCTTACCGGGGGAACCCTTACCGGGTCTCTGGATGGCTCGTCACACACGCACACGCACGAAAATACGAGGAGGGGGACAAGGGGCAGAGGAGGAGGAAAGAAGGGGGGGGGGGTGGGGCAGGATTAAGAGGGGTAGAAAAACAAGAGATCGGGAAGAGTCTAAGAGCCCGCGCTGACTCCTTGTGTAGTCCTCAGATGCAGATGCTGCAGCAGGCCAAGCAGAACCAGTTGCAGAGGGATCCCTCCAGCATGGACAACCGCGATCGACCGTCGTCACCCGCCTCTGGCGAAAATGCCCCATCACCCTCGAAGAGGCCGCGCCTCGACGGCGCCCCGTTCAACCCCAACCATCCCGGAGCCATGATGGCCAACGGACGCAATGGCCAAGGCATGCCTGGCCAGCAGATGGGCGTTGCCGGCAATGTGACTGCGGCACAGCAGATGCTGGCCAACAGCGGCATCAACCCCAGCTCACTGAATCACCAACAGATGCAGAACTTCGTCAATGCTCCCCCGGTAGCCCAGCAAAAGTCCATCGCCAGCTATTCGCAGAACCTGCAGCAGCATCACGGAAATCAGATGACGAACAAACAAATGGGGAATGCCGGCGGCCCCCAGAACCAGGGTTCTCCCATGATGCCCCAGGGTCCTGACGGCAACGCCCTCAACAACTTCTACGGCACCGGGGACATGTGCGGCCCCGGAGTCATGCGGCCGGGCCCCGGCGGCGCACAGGGCGGTGCAGCCGGTAGCAACCATGCGCTGCAAGACTACCAGATGCAACTGATGCTGCTAGAGCAACAGAATAAGAGACGGTTGATGGCCGCCCGCGCAGAACAGACCGACATGGGCGGGATGCCCAGGGATGGCCAGCCAGGAGGTCCGACCGGACCCAACGGACAGCCGTTCCCCGACACATCCCCTCAGGCGATGAGGACAGGGACATCTCCTAACCCCACAGATCAGATGAAGCGTGGAACGCCTCAGATGAACAACTCCGGGATCCCCTCACCAGTGCCCGAGGGCGGACAATCGCGGGACTCGCCAAATCCGGCCATGAACTTCATGGGCAATCACGTGGACCCTAGCATGGCGCCTCATTTCTTCAAGGGGATGGACGGCAACATGGCCGCGGCAGCTCAGGCCCAGATCAACAACGGCATGCGACCGCCGAGCTCGCATCCCGGCCAGCCATTTAACGGCCCGATGAACCCTCAACAGCAGATGATGGTCAGACAGCAGCAGGCACAGCAGCAGCAGCAGCAACAGCAGCAACAGCAACAGCAGCAGCAGCAGCAGCAGCAGCAGCAGCAGGCCAGCCAGGGCAACCTACAACAATGGCAGCCGGGTCCTAATGGACAGATGGTTCCCCAGGGAATGCAGCAGAACCAGCAGGTTCAGGGACCACCGCAGCAGCGGGCCATGCCTCCGCCGTCAGCTCCCGCGACCGCGGCCAACAACGCCAACAACCGGACAACAGCCTCCCCTCAACAGGCGGCAGCGGCCCCGCCGACACCGAACCAGTCGAACAAGGCCGCGCCGAAAACGAAGAAGGACACCAAGAGCGCGAAGGATAAGGTGAGTCCCACAATTTTGCCAGCTGCAACAGCCGGTACATTATCCCTTTTACAATCTGACGTATCTCTTATAGCGTGCCGCGACTCAGAAGAAGGCAAACCAGAACCTCAACAACGCCGGCGCCACGCCGGCTGGGGATAACAGTGGGGAGGCTGAGGTTGCGGCGCCCGCGACGCCGATCACGCCGCTCAATGCCGGAGGATTCAACAAGAACGGGCAAAATGGCGCGGCTGTGTCCAACGGCCAGGCCAGCACGGCACCGACGGCGACGACGGCAGTCTCGGCGCCGGCGCCGATCGGGACTTTGGCCCCACCATCTGCCCCGGTACAACAAGGGGCCCACGCGGATCTCCAGAATGGCGGCATGAACATGGAAACCACGTTTGATAATCTGGTACGTACTCTCAGCCCTGCGAGTGAGACGCTCGATGCCGAAAGAGGGAATGCTCACACGATTGTAGGACTTCACGAACTTGGAATTGGTGAACCCTCTTCACCCAGGCGGCGACGTCCTCACCGACTTTGACTTCGACTCATTCCTCCACGACAACGAGGTTCCCAACGAGGCGTACAATCTCAGTGGACCCTTTTCGGGCATGGAAGGCGGGGAGATAGGAGCCGACTAGTCGTTCCTTTCTTGAAGGGGTTCGAGTCCCTTTACCTAGCATGGATTGATACGGCGTTTGAGTGGAATGCTTTTTACTATCATGATCATTGTCACGGATCATGCGGCGACTTATAGGACTCACGGGCATCCTCAGACTTGACGGTTTGGAACGGGAAAAAGAGCTTTTTTTTATACCATGAGGTGAAAACCGTTTCATGAGGCCCCCCCCCTTTTTTTTTCTTCCTTTTACTGCCCACTTTCTTCTCCGCCTCCTTCCCTCTACCTCTTAACTCCTTTCTATCACCCTCTCACCTTCTCACACACTCTCTACTACAACGCCACCTTTCTCCCCGATGTTATCTCTTCTCCTTTTAGGGTGGTGCTTCTGGTTTCGAATGCGCGGATGCAGCCAAAAAAAAGGTTGGCTGATCGGGATCTCGTTGACTTTGTAAAAACGATCCTCTAGTGCTGCTTAACCATCCTCGTCTGTTATTGTTTTTCTCCTTTTCTTCTTCCCCTCGCTTCTTCTTTGCTTTTTTTTTCTTTCCTCTGGACCTATGCCGTCCGCCTGCTTTTGAACCTGCTCCCAGGCCAAAGAGAAAAAAGCCTGGTCGATCCGCTGTTTAACTTCTTTTCCTTTTTTTTGTGGTGATGTTTTTCCTCTTTTTTTCCTTCTGTTTTGATCTGCTGCTGCTTTCTTGATTTGGTCTCTCTATCTGTTGAAGTCTCTCATACCACACAACTCGCGTTATAACGATTGTGATTTCTCTTGTGGTCTCCCTCCTGCTTTTTCTTCTTCTTCTTCTCTTTGATCTATATTCTTTTTTTCCCTTTCTTGAGTGTTTGACTTTTTTTTTATTTTTTTTCTGCTTCCTACTCGGAATGGGGTCTTGAGGATGGGTGGGGATGGGTGGAAGGGGGATGCTATTAATTTTTCCAAGATATCTGAAAGATTCCGATGCCGAGTGCTGAGTGCTGGATGGATATGAGGTGCCCCGTACTTCGTACTTCGTTTCCTGAGTTTGAATCAGTGAGTGAGTGAGTGAGTGAGTGAGTGAGGCTGAAGTCGTGAGTGTGAGTGTGAGGGTGAGGGCGAGTGCGAGTTTGCGAGGCTTTTCTAGGGATTCGGTTTTCACCGCGAAGTACGGAGCATGGATACGAATAGATGGAGGTGCCGATGTCTGCCCCCGAGTCCTGGCGCATTCCATCCCCGTCGGGCCCTGCCATGTCTTCTCACACGCCTTCGAGAGGGCCTGCAGTGCAGGGCTTGGTGAGGTGATTTTGGCGGATGCTGTCATTTTCAGCGATTCGCTCGGAAAGTCTCTGCCGTCGAGGGCAAGCAGGTGCGAGACGTAAGCAGTTTGGTCAGGAGACTGTATTAATTCAAGGCGGGGCGAGGTGCTGTTGACGGGTGGATGGTGAGAAGGGGAGGGCGGGACAGGGGTGACGGCGGGATGTGCTTCCCAAGGACGTGGAACGAAAACGACGGGAATTTCTACGACTGACCCAAAATCCACGGCTCTTGGTTTTTGGATCAGTCGTCAAGAGCGAAAGGGGCAGGACTGATGGGCGGCATCACGCAACAGGATTGAAGTCGGTGCACGAGTCGATCGAGCTCTCTTCGCGGCACAGGATGCAAGTCCTGATCAACTATGAATTGTGCTTCTTATTCCCCCCCCCCCCTTTAAGCAGGTGACATGACAATGAAAAGATGTGTTAATAAGTCCTCTCCATCGGTACCCAACGACTAGCAGTTTCCGGCCAAGGGAGCACCCCAAGACTTGCCTCTTCAAGTTTCCAAGTCCCCGGTCATAGGTAGGCAAGACTTGAAGGTTCGCTTGGGGATCAGCACATTGACTGTTTCCTTGTGTTCCTGGATCTCTTTGAACACCTTCCTTCTCCCTGTGTCGTCGTCAGCCTCGCCTTATCCTATAATCATCCGTGATAATCCCTTCTAATCCCTCTTCTGTTCGCCTATATCATGGTAGGCGGAGTCAAGGTGGTAAAGTCGGGCTCAACCGACGCTTGTGGCAACAAGCGATCAAGCACTTGAGGGAAAAAGAGGGACAAAAAATAAAAAAAAAAGGGGGGGGGGGGACATGCCTCTCAACGTGTTCCGCCGCTTCTCGACTCTTTCCTCTTCTCTGATGATTCTCGTGATCTGCTCCTCGCTGATCGTCTTTCCACCAACGTTTCCCCCCGCCCCCCAAAAAAGCCTTTTTTTTTCTTTTTCTTCGTCGCCGTGCTTTCTCTCTCGCCCTCGAGTAATGAATGTGATGGGCTGTGTTTGAAGTCTTTCCAGAATTTGGCTCGCCGTCTAGGTTCATGGCGTCAGTGTTGGTTTGGCATTATTCCGACGGCCTAGAGTGTACGCGAAGGTCGATGCAAGTGACGTCAAGGATTTCTTCGAAATGGGCTGGGCCAGCGAGCCGAACTGTGATCTGAGCTACATTATGCTGTTGTTTGGAGATTGGAAGTTGGAGCAAGATTTGAGGAGAGATAGAGGAAGTAGGAGAGGAGGAGAGGAGGAGAGGAGGAGAGGAGGAGAGGAGGATGGAAGAGGATGGAAGAGGATGGAAGGACACGTGCGCTTTGTTTCGAGACACGAGGAGGGAAAGAGCGAGGATGCAAGAAGGCAGGGACTACCTAGGGAGATGAGTCCGGCAGGTGCGACCAAGAATGGGTGTTGCTCTGGAAAACCAAGAGACAAATAATAGATTGATGTCTAATAGGAAAGCTGAAATTATAGTATAGAAAGAAATCAAAAGCAATGGATCAGTGTTCTCTGAATGTTCTCTGAATATCGAGGAAATGTGAGGGCCGGCAAGGCCACGGCAGAAGACGCGTACGCCAGGAAACCACGGTCGTGAATCATCCGCAAGAGGGCCCTTGGGCCTCGATGTCGACCTCGCCCTCGATGCTCCCGCTCGCCGTGCCCAGCGCATTGCCTAGCCTGCTCTCCAGCTGGATGATCGTGTGCTGATACACCCTCGCCGCGTCCAGGTGCACCCGCTCGTCCTCGTCAACATCCCAGCCCGCTGAACCCTCTGCGCCTTTCTCCTCGCCGTCCCTGTCCTCCCCCATCTCGTCGTCCCCTGTATCGTCCCCCTCATCCTCACCCTCGTCCTCGTCCTCGTCCTCGTCCTCGTCATCCATCTCGCCCATGCTCATGAGCTCCACCATCAGGAACCGCGTCTGCCCCACGAGGCTCCTGCACCGCACCATATCCGTCGTCGTCATGCCCGCCCGCGCGAGGCCGTTCTCGAACCCGGGCAGGGTCTCGCACGTGTCGACGTCCTGTCCGCGCAGGAGGCTCGCGAAGCAGTGGTCCAGCTTGCGGAGGAGCTCGAACGTGGCCCGCGGCGACGGCGGGAACGAGCGGACGTACTGCGTGAAGTCGCTGGCCAGCTTGAGCAGGAAGGGAATCTGCAAGCTCGCTGCTTTCGGGTCAGTATCTGCCAGGCCCCCTTTTGTCTGGACTATCCCCACAGGACATTCAAACTGTAGAAGAGAAATCCTGGGATTTGTTGATCAAGGACTCACGGGTGCCAGACTTCCAGAGCACATTTACGACACCGTCCAGCTCCTTGGCCACCTCCCCAAACGTCCGGAACCCCGCCTCGTCCGAGAACTTCTTCACATAGCGCCGCGATATGTCCGCCAGCTTGTCCTCGGCGAAGCGCCGCACCATGTCCTCCTTGGAGCAGCCCGGGGCGAGCGCGCGGGTCCGGGGGTGCGGGAGACGATGGGGCCGCGAGGCAGAAGAGGCGGATGCCGATGACGGCGCGGGCGAGGGGAGGGCCGGGATGAAGCCGCCGGGCTGGGCCGGGGCCATTTTGAAAAATTGTTTATGGATTGATCAATGAATATGGAAATGAAAAGGCAATGTATGTGTCTGTGAGAACAGGCTAAGGTTGGGGCTGGGGGGAACCGTGAGAAGATGCGGGCGAGAGATCAAGCGAGAAGGAGGTGTTCACAGCTGATAAAGATAAAAGATATGTGGCTCGCATGAAGCAGAGAATGGACAAGGAATTTTTTATACAGATCAGATTGAAAAGCATTGAGTATCGAGCGCCTGGCTTGTATGTTCGCTCTGTCAAGCAGAAGAAGTTGAGAAAATGGCCCCTCGAGCTCTTGACGTCAACAAGATGTGCATGATCAGAACGCTTACTAAGCAGGTTCTGGAAGAAGAGGCCATCGAGAGTCCAGTCCTTGCTTCGCTTCGGATGCAACCGTGGAACTGATTCCGATGTACTCGTAGTCTCTTCAAGTCTCGTCTATATTATCTTTGAGCTATACTCTATATCCAGGTGATCCAGGTCTAGAGAATATATGTCGGCAACGCCTCACTCCTCCGCCTTGTCCTCCTGGCTCTCCTCGTGCGCATGCAGCTTGATCCCGACAAAGATCCAGAACAGCCCCAGGTCGTACCCGATCCTCAAGAGACCCGCAATCACGTACGCTATCCAGAAGCTGTCCGTCCCCGCCAGGTAGCCCGTCAGGCTGGGCCCGACGGTCGACGCGAGCGTCCGTAGCGTCGTCGTGATGCCCATGACGACGGTGCGCTCCTCGGGCCGCACGATGGCCGCGATGAGCGCGGCGCGGGGGCCCTGGTCCATGCTGTTGAGGCCCTTGTCGATGAGCAGCAGGACGATGGACAGCGCGATGCCCTGCGGCAGCGGGAGCAGCAGGACCGCGGCCGAGGAGGGCAGGTGCGTGAAGACCATGGTGTTGACAAGCCCGAGGCGGCGGGCGAGCGGGCCCGCGAAGACGGTAGACAGCGCCATGAGCAGGTAGCTCGAGGCCATGATGTCGCCGAGGTACGACTCCGAGAGGCCGAACTTGCGCGTCAGGTACAGGTTCGTCAGCGCGTCCGTGACCATGCCGTCGGCAAGGGAGTCGATGGTCAGCAGGATCCAGAGCTTGATGATGACAGGGCGCGACTCGGGCGAGATCTGGGAGATGCCGCGGGAGCCGAGCACCTTGCGCCACCACGGCGAGGAGGCCTCGCCTTGCCTGCTGTTATTGTCGACGATGGCATTGCTGCTGCTGCTGCTGCTGCTGATGCTGTCGCTGCTGCTGCTGTCGCTGCTGCCAGCGGTATCCTCCCCGAGAAGCGGCCGTGTGTCCTCGTCGGCAGTCGTGGATGAAGAGGGAGAAGGAGAAGAAGAAGAAGAAGAAGCGGCATCGTCCTTCCCCCGCGCCGTGTTGATCTCACACTTGCGGCTCATCAGGAAGGACAGCACCATCGACAGGACGCCCATGGCGACGTAGGCCCAGAACATGAGGTGGTACGCGCGCTTGGTGTCCCTCCCCTGGTGGGCCTTGAGGAAGTCGACAATCCGGCCCGAGACCTCCATGCCCGCGGCGGACCCGAGCGTCGACGTGGTGACGTACCAGGACAGCACGTCGGCCCTCGTGGCGGGCGTCGTGAGGTGGGCGAGCGTCGACTCCTCGATGGACCGGAAGGGCCCAAAGTCACCGCCCGTAGCGCTCATGACGCCGCCGACGGCCGCGCCCAGCAGGACCCAGTAGTTCTCGCTTAGGGTGAAGACCAGGCCGGACGCGGCCATGAGCAGCCCGCCGACGAGGAAGATGCGGCGGCGGCCGATGCCGTCGGCGACGGCGGCGAGCAGCAGCGAGAGCACCACGTCGCCGACGAGCGTGAGGGTCATGAAGGCGCCGATCTGGAGGTCCGAGAAGCGCAGGGACGAGAGGAAGAGCGCCATGATGAGGGAGATGGCGCCGAAGGAGAACATGCGGCATGCGCGCGCGAGGAGGATGAGCCACCCGTCCGGGCCCGTCTGGTGGACGGACGCGATGCCGAACTCATGATACAGCCATCTGGCCGGCCCGGCGACGAGTCTGGTGACGAGCGACGACATTGTTTCTTTCTCGGCAGTGTATCTCGACGAGCCGCCTCCTGACGCGGAGCCTGGAGAGGGAAAGGATGAAGGCTTTTCTTTTATTTCTCACGGTGAGGAGGAGAGAAAAAGAGTCGGAGCCATCGATGCGAGCACGCTTGGTTTTTCGCATATAATCCTGGACGAAATGCAGCACGCTCTCGGAACCGGCACGCCTGATGAGCACGTAATATGGCTAAAGCTGGATCCACGAGCGTCATGCCTCAACAAGGCTCACACACCCACCCGAGGACCCTTGTCTGGGCGATGACCCCTGGCGAGGCGTGTGAGGTCATGACGATGCTGAATTGAGGGAGAAGATGGTGATGAAATCAGAAGCCGACAAGATTGGTTGGCCGGTAAAAATAAAAAATTAAATACATGAATAAATAAAAGAAATACTGACAAAAAAAATGATCAAAAAAAATGATTCCGCCCGGGCTCGAACCGGGGACCTTTTCGGTGGTGTCAACGGAAACTGTTAACGAAATGTCATGACCAACTAGACCACGGAACCTGTCTTTTTACGTCTGTTTATGGGTTCTTTTGACGAATATGGATGGTTGATCGTCATCGTGCGGTCATGTGATCTCCATCTCGCGGCCTCAATTTTCGAAATCGAATTCGTTTTGCGACGAGACGCAATTGATCGGCGCTTCTTCCAGTGACGCAAACACGCATTTCTCTTTGCGCCGGGAGAGATTGAGCATCGATACGAGTGACCACCGTCGCCTCACATACACCGCAAAGATGCCTCCGAAGCGATTGTACAGCGAGAAGTCCCGCAGGGCTCCAAAGGGCTTCTTCGTCTCGACCTACGAGGCCCTGACGTCGTCCGAGAACGCGGCTGTCGTGCGAAGTATCGGACTTTTCGGGGTGAGCCTGGAGAAAAATAGAATGGGAACAAGGCCTCAGATCATATCAATGCTAACTGTCAATTCTTCACAGGCTGCCGTGGCGTTCCTCTCCAGCTCTTGGAGCGAGATCCTCTTCCCTCCGTAAGGAATCCCTGGTTGATCTGCCAGTGGCGGGACTTCACATCTTCGGTGTGCTAACCCCATGAATTCCAGTGCTTAAACACCCTTTGAAATACAAGGGAAGAGAAGACAGATGCGAAGGCGCTCGGGGAACCACCATCGAAGAGTGGGAATTGCCGATCAGCACGGAGCAAATTCGAGCCCCCAGGGGAAAATCGCATCCAAACAAACACGGCAGGCAACAAGGATTGAAGAGAAGAGAAAAGGCGCAGAGTTGCCAGAGACACCGATATATCGTCTCCTGTACACTACGAGAACACAACATCATTGCATGTTTGTATATACTGCTACTGCTACCGTTACCTCATGCCAGCCGGTGGGCTCTCGTCTCAGCCACCCAGGACGTGAAGAAAAATCAATACCTCCTACTAGTACTACTATAGTACCGACTGTATTCATCGCAAGAGTTCCCGCCGCCGATCGATGATTCACAGCTCGAGGCAATGTGATGGGGAAGGACGCATCAATTCGGATGGGACGGATGACTGGGCGAGATATCTGATTGCTGCTCCTTCTGACTCTCGATTTCCCAGGCAATCGTGTCGCCTTGAATCCCCAACCGAGAAGGAATGACGGCCGCTCTCAATGTCCAGCTCGTCGCGACGGGCTTCCTCGACGCCTCAACACTGGCACGTCTGGCAGCTTCACCAGAGCGACTATCGCACTATTTCTGCGCCCGGCATCGCCATAACATTCTCAGCATCACTCTTCGCCGAGGCATCCATCCCGAATCCCCTTCTTCACTCTCCTCTTCATCTCTTCTCCCTTCTCCTCTCCCTGTTTGACCCCTAGCCTTCCTATCTAGCCTCGCCGCGCCGCTCGAAAAATGCCTAGTCTGCAGACGATAGCCCTGCTGTCGAACGAGCCCTCAAACAAGGCATCCGCTCAGACATCCATCGACAACTCCGTCCGTCCTCTCCCGCATAGCGCCAGCTCCAATGGAGGTCTCGCTCGTCTGCTAGCCAAGTTCGAGGCCTTGGGCGCCTCCGCGAGCGTCGAGCAGCCGGCTCTGAACCCCGCCGCCGAATCCGAGTTCGAATCTGCTGCCTCTCCGCCGACGCCGACGCCGAGGTCCCAGGGGATGCTGGCGTCTACCAGGAGATCGCGGGCCGTCATGAACTGCGCCCTGTCAACTCCCTCGGACTCCAGCAGCGCCCCTGAGAGCTCTGCTCCCGAACCTTCGCCATCGGGCGCAGCCAAGGATGTCCCACTAAGCCGCGCATCCCCTGCGAAATCACTGACTCGAGTGCAAGATCGCGACAATGGATCCGGTGGGCGGGGAACCTCATTAGTAGCCGAGCGGCGAAAGCTCTTCGAGGAACGCCTCCGGGAAGGGCATCTGGGCGGCGGTATGTCTGCAGCGCGCTCTCCCGATGCCGTGATGAGGTTCTGACTGAATTTGACATGGTGAGAAACAGGCATCTTTCCTACGATTATCCCTGAATCGACCTCCCCCAAAGAAAATATGCCGCCGTCCCCCAGCAAGCGCGGGTACAAGTCGACGATCCCGGCTTTCTCCCTTTCGGGGAGTGGCCTCTTATCTCTAGCAGCAACATCTTCTGCTCTCGCCATCCCACAGCCGGCGACCCTCCATGGGAAAGATACTGGTATCGGCGAGTATCTGCATTCTCCCGAGACTGGACCACAGACACCAAGGGCTTTGCTTCAAGTCCACCCCCCTCCCCCGAAACCAAGTCCCAACAAGGGGTCACCATGGGGTGTCAACTTGAAGCCGTCGCGTTCGGGCAAGAACATGGGAAGCTTGCATAGAATCTTGGACAAAGCCTTGAATAGTCAGTCGGGACCATCACGAGCAGCCCGCTTAGACACGGTCTGGGACGTCAATGCAGCCCCTCGCTCTCCGCCGACTTATGAGGACCTTTACCCAAAGGCAGCCTCCCCTCATCGACCTAGGAAACCCTCCCCTTTCCCAATCGACACGATGAAAGCCAACAAGTCCACAGCACCGTCCATCGCCACTCAGAAGCTCAGTGTCTTGAACCTCCAGAAAAGATTCGAATCGCCACTGTCGTCTTCCATGTCAATGCCTTCTCTCTAGCAGAGGCGCATGAACCTGAGTCCGGCGGGAGAACGCACACCAAAGACCAATCCAATCATCCCGAAATCCGAGACGACTCGTCGATTGGATGCGAAGCCGCTTCAGACTCTTCGGCCCTCGCAATCAAATTTGAACCGCCAGCCCCTCCATGGGTCTTCCAAGCTGCCCGCATCTGCAACGAGGTCGAGCGTCTCCCATCCACAAAATCTCCAGAGCACCATCCACATGTTCGAGGCCATGAGCAACGGTGGGAGAGAGGATGAAGGTTCTCTATGGGTTTCGAAGCCGACGTCCCCGACGCCATCACGGAATTCGATTCCAGATCTCGTGGTACACGATGGTGGGAGGCGTGACGGCCTACCGATCACCTGGATGACGAGGCCTTCTTCACGAATGCAGGGCCAAGCCAGACCCTTGCCGGCTAGGCCATTCAAATCCAGAAGCCCCGCCTCCCCGGTGAACGAGAATAGACAATCGCGTGCTCTCGATTTGCCGGCAGCGAGGGTAGGCCGGATCACCGGGACTATCAATAGCTTCTTCCCCGGCACAGCATGTAAGGAGACCCAGATCCCCAGCTCTCAAAGCCGATGATGCGTCTGACTCGACTTGGTCTCTTTTTAGCCCCGCGTTACAACTTCAACGTCGACGGTGAGGCGGAACCATGCTCCCACCAGCACTCATGCAAGGGAGACGCCTCCTCGGCAGGGTGCGTCGAGATCCAGGGCGGCCCCGCCTCGCAAAGCAGGGACAGGCATTCCTCTGGTTACAGCATGTTGAATCGGCGCCGGGCGTCTCGCAGCAGCGGGACGCTGGTTGCGAAAGTGAACTGCGATCTCGAGCAGCCGCGGCCGATACGGGGCGGCGAGATGCGGCGTCTGGCGAGCCTTTGCAAGGGGAAAGTGGTGGGGTGGAAGATTCGATCCCAGACGGAGTAGTGGGAAAGCCCGTATGGTGGACTCGGTGGACGGCACTTTCGAAAGGTTTGCGGCGTTAGCACATATTGAATTGAGGTATTCCTGCTCCTAGAATTTTCAAGCCGTGAGAAGCTGCTTTGTGTCAGGGCTCAGATCTCAGTCCATTTTGCTATTGTCGATCTGTCTCGGGGTGTGGCTGTTCCATGATCGCGAGACGCCGTGTTCACGACTAGCAAACCATCAATGAGAACATCGAGGGAGAACGGTCTCTCTAGCGGGCAAGATGCTGTGAAGAAAAAGGAGAAAAAGTATCATTTGTAGCAATGGATATCTCAAGATCTATGGATCTACGAAGAAGACAACGTGGGGGGAAAAAAGAAGAGCTTGCTATGGGTGGAATTAGATCCTCGTCTGAGTCCCAGGCGCCCTGATTGCCGGTTTCAACTCGAATTTGGGCTGGAAAAGGAGCCCCTGAAAGCAAAAGGCGCAAGGCCGACGCACGAAACAGAAGAAGCAGAGAAGAGAAGAGAAGAGAAGAGAAGAGAAGAGAAGAGAAGAGAAGAGAAGAGAAGAGAAGAGAAGAAGATGGGAACGAAACAGGTCTTGTCGCCAAGGAGGGAGACTTTGTCTTTTGTCATGCCGAACGGGGCCGAAGGAGAAGAGGATAGCCTTGGAGCGATCAGATCCTTCCAAAGGCGGAGGGATGCTCGTACTCGTCGATGTGACGGAGCTCGACGTCGAGCGGGTCCTCGAGGATGTCGCAGCTGCGGCTGGCGGAGCATGGGGCGACCCTGGTGGCGGAGGTGCCGCTGGAGTGTGTGTTGGTCATGGTGAGGGCGGTGCTCGCGACGGTGGTGGTGGTGGTGGCGGTGGCCATGGACTTGAGCTTGCGCGGGGCGGGGTTGATGTTGTAGCTGCCGGCGGCGCTGGGGTTGAAGTCGATGTTGGGGGCGTGGGCGATGCGGGAGGCCGCGAGGCTGCCGAGGGGGAGGACGAGGACGATGGAGGTGAGGGCGAAGGAGCCGGCCTCGAGGTTGGGCGCGTGCGTCCACTGGAGAGCCGTGAAGACGACTGGAGGGGTTAGCTTGAATAAGAGAGATCGGGTGGGGAAGAAGGAGGGGCAAAGGGAGGGTACCTGGGACGAGCATGAGGATGCCGTTTGCCATGACGAGGACCTCCATGGGGCTAAGGGCGCTGCGGGAGGGCAGGACGCCCCTGTTGGAGACGAGGTGGTGGACGAGCTTGGAGTTGAAGATTGCGCAAAACCAGCAGGTTGAGACGGCGATGGCGACGAGGGAGACCTTGGAGAGCCAGATGAAGCGGGTGGCGGGCTTTGCGGCGAGCACGGCGTGGACCTGGATGACGGCGAGGGCGAGCTTGAGGGCGACGACGAGCAGGGCGACGGCGGCGGAGGCGCAGGCGGCGGCCCATCGGGCGGCGCGGGGCCAGAGGGCGGCCATGGTCCAGGCCTGGTTGACGAGGGCGGCCTGGGCGACGAGCAGCAGGGCGAGGGAGGCGAGGGTGCTGGCGTTGCTCTGGTCGTAGTAGCGGGCGGGCACGGCGCGGAAGTCGTAGGCCCAGTACTGGTAGAAGTGGCGGAAGGGGGAGACGAAGTAGAGCGAGAGCAGGGCCATGCGGACGACGCCGAGCAGCAGGCCGAGGACGTGCAGGACGGCGGTGGGGCGGAGTAGCTTGGCGCGCGGGGTGAGCAGCAGGACGACGAGCAGGAGGGCGAGGCACGCGCCGAGCTGCGAGGCGTAGCTGAGCGAGATGATGGCCGTCGCGTCGTTGAAGGCGTCGATGACGGGGATCGCGACGGCGACGGGCGTCGTGCCGTCCGGCCGGAAGAAGGTGACGTTCTGGGTGTACGGGTCGAACGCCATGATCGTGGCACAGATCAATCAATGGATCAGCTCGACGTCTGTGTGGCGCGCCGTGTTGGTTGTGTCGGGACCTGCAGGCGAGCGACGGTGACTTGCTGCTGCTGCTGCGAGGATGTGCAGACGCGGCCCTGACGGCGTTGGTGATCAAGAAGATCTGCTGGTGGATGGGATCGCCGTTGTCGTTATCGGCGTTGACCTTGATGTTGATGATGATGATGATGATGATGATGATGATGATGATGATGATGATAATGAAGGTATCGTCGAGGAGGAGGTTAATGTTGAGGTTGAGGTTTTGTGATGAGTCTCGCGAGTCGTAGCATCAAGATCCGGAAAAAGGGTGTCAAGATGTAGATCCCATCCGAACAATCTGAAGCCGTCGATCCTGCGCATCTCATATGCCCATTCTTCCATCTCCAGAAGCAGGCGACGTCTCGCCCATAATAAGGTTTGTCGAAGCGCGCGAGGCCATTGTCGCGAGCTCAAGGGACCTCCCCCCCCCCCCCCCCCCCCCTCCTTCTTCCTTCCCAAAAAACCCCCAAATCTCCTGGTAGATGCGAATCGAATCCGAAGCCGAATGGCATGGCAGCAGCCCTGCGAAAGCTTTCCAGCCAAAGCCAGCCAAAGCCAAGGGACAAGAGACCATCCAGAGTCGATGGCAGACATACCACCTCCTTCGTCCCGCGACAACATGCGCTGAGGGAAGCTCTCTGGTCTGCCTATGGGAGGTAGAGTAGAGTAGAGTAGGGTAGAGTAGAGGATCGATCCATGGGAATGCGACGTCGTAGCATCCGGTGGTAGGCGGAGGTCCTCCTTGCAGCGTAGCCGAGCAGCAGCTTCATCAGGGACGAGAGAGAAAGGCGGGAAAAATAGAACAGCCAGCCCGTCCGAGAGGCGTGAAGAATGTGAGGGGGGACGGCTCCTTGATATTGTTCTCGGAGGGGTGGCTTCAGTCTTAGTATTGTTCTTGAGACACTCGTGCATGGGACACCCCCGGCCCGTGCTGCGAGATTGTCGCATCCGCATCTTTATTGAGTCTTGATTGAGGCGATGGCGTTTTCTGTGCGTCGTTAGCAAGCTGCATACATTGGCGGAGATGATGACTGCGGAGAAGGGTGTGAAGAGTGCTGAAGAGTGCTGAAGGAGGAGGAGGAGGGCTTGGGCCCCGGGTGAAGCATTGATCGAGGCCCTTGAGCCAGATGACCAAATGTTTTGCCGCCGGCACTGCGGGCGGCATGCGGCATGTCATCGAGCCTCATCTGGCCTCCTGGCAGTCTTCGCGATCCGTGTATCCTCCTCTCCTCCTCTCCCCCTCTCCCCCTCTCCCCTCTCTCGGCCCGGCATGATCTGATGCCGCCCGTCCAGACTCGTCATGGTTCGTCGTAGCTGAGTTTGCTTCCGCCTCGGCGAAGCGACATTACAACGCAAACACTCACATACACGCTTTCGATTGATTTCTTTTTTTTTTTTTTTTTTTGGGGGGGGGGGGGGGGGGGGGGGATATCATCCTTGGCCAGAGTCATCAAGGCGCTGGCCAGGTCCAGGTCCGAAATAGCGCTGGCCTGGACGGCCGGAAGCAAACACCAGACGCGATGTGCTTAGTGCTTCATCCTCGATATGCCCCGTGTGCTATTTCGATGATAGCCGCAACGGCTAGGACCGGGCGCCATCCTCGTCTTGTCCGCCTCGGCTTCCCATCCGGCATGACATGTGGCATCGCGAAGGGCGCTGTCGTGGTCGCTGTCGTGCGAGGTGTCTGCAGCGGACGGTGTAACCAGAAGCACACGACAACCTTGCCTCTGCATGAAAAGAAAAAGGGGGGGAATCAACACACACACACACACACACACACACTGTCTGTCCCTGGCCCCTGTTCCTCCATTGATCGCCCACGCCCATCATCGTGATTCAGACCCATGTAGTATAGCTCACGCAAAGGAAAGAGGTTCCAAAATCAGAGAAAGAAACAAAACCTGGGGGGGTATTCAGTCATGGACATCTTTGCAGAACGGTTCAAGCCTCCCCCACAATCAGCCCCATCCCCTTCGCAATCTTCCTCGCCAGCGCCTTCTTCAGGTACCACTCCCTCGCCAGCGACCTCGTCATCTTGGCAAACGCCGCCGGCGATATCCTCCCCCTCTCCACCGCCCTGCCCAGCATGAAGATGGCATCCCCCAGCGCCCGCTCCTCCGCCACCACCCTGTACAGCTGGTTCGACACCACTGTCGGCGCCACCAGCAGCTCGTCAATGTCCGGCACGCTCTGACCCCGAGACCCCTCGATCACGCTGTCCGCGGTCCTCAGCGCGTCGTGCAGGATGGCCGAGTTCGACGCGATGCTTCCCGAGAGCTGAGTGAGCTGGTTCATCTCCGCCTGGAGGGCCGACATGGCCGACAGCATCGCTGCGCGCTGGGCCTGCAGCCCCGCCATGCTGGACTCGCTCTGCTGCCGGCTGTTCTGCCGCATGGACGCCAGCGTCCGCGCGAGCTCCCGCAGGAGGGCATCCTTCTCCGGGTTCGGCGGGATGGGAGGGGCCGCCGTGGCCTGCGTGGGTATGTCGAGCGCGAGACTGTCGTCGAGCAGGTGGCTCGGAGGCGGTGGAGGCTGGGGTTTCGGCTGAGCTTGTGGTGGAGGCAGAGGTCGATCCCATCCCGGCGGTGAGCCCTGCTGCCATTGTCCCTGACCTGGAGGCGGCGCCCATTGCTGCTGCGGTGGATATTGCTGCTGATGCTGATGCGGTTGATGCTGTGGGGGGATGGCCGGCGGGAGAGGCGGCTGAGCTGGCGGCATGAATTGTGGAGGCGGGCGCACTTGCTGAGGCGCGCCGCCTGCTCGAGCCTGCGTGGGCAGGGGAGGCACCGACTCATACCGCGACGAAATCCCCGAATGGCCCGGACCAGTGACGGGTGGAGGCTGAGGCGGAGATGGGGCATGCGTCTCCTGGAAGGGCTTCGGGGGCAGCAGCGGAGGCGGCGGCGGCGATCTCGCTTCTCTCGGTCCATGCGATGCGGCCCCGGGCGTCGCCGGGTGAGCCACCTCGGGCGGCAGAGGCGGGACAGGAGGCGCCTGCGCCGGGGGGCTCCTCACGGGAGCCTGGCCCTGCTTCTTCGACACCACGGGTGGCTCCTTGGCGAAGACATCTCGCAAGACAGACAGGAAGTCCAATATCGTCGATTTCTACGACCGCAATCGGATGGTTAGCCTTCTGCCGCGCGGATCGGAAAAGTTAGATAGGGGGCAATGAGCGGGCCTCGTACATCCCAAAAGTCTGGCCAGCCTGCTAGGTAGGGATGGTACACTCTCCCCTGAGGGTCGACGTGCTGTCCCGGCCGGACCATCATCGTATCGGTCGGCGTGACGTATATCAAGGGAGCTTCGCGGGGGTATGCGTGCGGCACCCATATCGAGACGGGGAATCGATACGTCGTGCCGCGGAAGAGCACGGGCATCGTGCCCGAGATGTGCAGCAGGAGCGCGCTTGCGCCATCAGAGAATGCTAGCCATTGACGGGATCGTCAGCCTACGTCCGCCCTCTCGTCCTGGATCATGATGGGTCGGAGTACTGTGAACGTCGGTGCGCGGCGTGAGTGTGGAATAGTGCGTCAGGACGTGGGCGACATCGCTGTACGTGCGGTTGACATCGTGATATTCCTAGCAGGAGGAGGGGGAAGGGAGCTGGTGTTAGCAGATGATCCATTGCGACGAAGCCCCCGGTCGGGCGGATTGAAGATGCCTACATACACTCGTCAACACGCTGTAGAGCCAGTTCAGGACATGCTGTTGGACTGGCATGGTTGCGACCGGCCGCGGCGCGGGATATGGAGCGAGATGAAGCTGGGCGCGCAGCTGCTTCGCCCTGCGAGATGGATGGTCGACGTTGGAATGGATGACGATGATGCTCGGATGGATCAAATGAATCAATCAATTGATGCATGGATGGATTTGATGGATTGGAATTCGCGGCCGTGCGTGTTTTGCTAGAGGGAGTGACTCGAGAAGACAAACTAGGAAGTTGCGAGTGTTTGTGGAGTTACTTCTACAGCACTTGAAAAAGATGGCTGTGATTGGCTAAAGCTATCCTCATTAGCGTTGATGCAGAGGGAGAGTGGACCCCGCTGAAAGTAGTCTTGAGGTACTCCCGCCACCAGGTCGAACATGACGGCTATTAAGAGTATCTGGCGATCCCCTCATTCCACTGCCCCCTTATAGTACTCGTAGGCGCACACAAATGCTCTAGGGAATAAAGAAATGAATGTTTCGTAGATTCAAATTGGCAAGATCATCAATATTTAAGCCTCCATGTTCAAACAAGAATTTATAAATTAAGTCATACTTGATGAATGGAGAATATAGCATCAATTCATGTCCAAGTCATGCATTTCTCATACTTACAACATCAGCCTAAAGTGCTTATGCCATCTGAAATCAAGACCCCGCTCATTCATTCCTGAGCGAAGCATCGCTCGCTGCTCTGCGCATTGTTTCCCCACCAATTGGGCATCGAGATGATCTTGCCCGCGCCAAAGCACAGGAAGATGAGGAGCATGTTGAAGTTGAAGCCCGCGTCAAACGCCGCGGCCAGGATGTAGTTCCACCTCGCCCACAGCTCGTACCGGTACCGGTACGCCCAGAACATGACGACGAACCCGCCGATGAAGCTGGACGTATACCCCGTGCTGATGTTGCCGTAGAAGACAGACGAGATGGAGAAGAAGATGGTCGTGTTGAAGAGGTGGAACTTGGCGCGCGGGAACGTCTTGTGCAGCGCGAACATGATGATGGGGGCGACGGCGCCGACCACGAAGCCAAACGGCACCGGCCGGTAGATGTCCTGCTGGAAGAGGCGCTTGGGCCCGACGAGCACGTACTGCACGCCCGACGTCAGCGACGAGGCGAGGGCTTGACCCGTCCACTGGTGGGTCGGGTCGACCTTGGCGCCGGACAGGTAGTCGGCCTTGGTGTCGAGGACCCAGCGGATGACGGCGTAGTCGATCGGGATGCCGATCAGCGAGCCGAAGACTTGGGAGAAGAAGACGGCCTTGGGCGAGACGTGCATGTAGTGCCCGATCTTCATGTCCTGCAGGTTGATCTGCGCCCGGTACCAGGCGTCGCCGGCGATGGCGCCGTAGGTGGACGCGCCGCAGGGGTTCTTGAACCCGGAGATGGAGTTGACCATCAGGCCGTAGAAGAGCTCGTTCGTCGTACCAATCGGCTGCATCTCGTCAGCCCGGGCTCGCGGGAACTTTTCCATCTCAAAGGGAGACTCACCAGCTGGTAGTTGGACAAGGCGTATAGCCAGCCCAGAGGGACCACGAGAACAGCGCCGGTTGCGATGCCGACAAAATACGTCCAGACGGGGACAAATAGGTAGCCCTTGGCGATGATGGCAATCAACATGATGAAGGAGATGAGAAAGAGGATCCCGAACCACCAGATGGGAATCTCATCATAGGGTCTCTGGAGAATGTTGATCTGGTCCGTGTACTGCTGCGTGATCTTGCCCGAGCTCGACTTGCCCCGGCTCTCGCGCAGCTTCTGGAAGCTTCCCCTGAGGTGAGGCCAGCCAAAGAGGAGCGCCCATACCAGAGCAGACGAGTAGGAGGCGTAGTCGAAAAACATGTTCCAGAGATACTGCGGACCGACGTAGAGGTCACCGTACATCTCGTAGGCAGTCTCGTTGAGCCTGACATCCGCGGTCAGGAGTTCCTGGAGGGGGTAGGCAGTGCCGTTCTCTGCGAAATTATTTAGCAAAGGGGGTCCGGTATCATTCGACCCGAAATTCGGCTGGGATGGCACATACGCTGGAAGACACGGTTGGACATGAGGCTGTGGTCCCATTTGCCAAGTCCGCCAAACTTGGCTGCCGGGATCAGGACCCAGGCGCTGAAGACGAAGGAGCAGAACATGACAACCTGAGTCCACCATGGCGAGAGGAACAAGCTGGTGTTGGCCGACACGCTCGACCAGTCCAGCGAGAGGTTGAGAAAGCCCATGCCGCCGAAACCGGAACCGACAAAATTGGCCGTCTTGTTGTGAGGGGCCACCCAACACAGAAAAGCGAGGGAGCCGAGGAAAGGAAAGACAAACTCCGGCAGGAATTGCCACAGAATGACGCCGGCGAGGACGCTGAAGAAGACAGTCATTTGTTTTCGGGAGAGTCTCGTGGGGTGCTCACGCTGCTTTCTCTGGGTCTCGAAGAGGGCAGTCTGGCAGAGTCTGGACAAAGTGTCAGCGAATGATTTGCCGCACAAAAACAAACAAGGCAGGAAAAGGGAGGCGAGCTTCTTACGATTGGAACCTAGAGGGAGGGTATGGGTCAGCATGATCAAATTCGAAGCCAAAGGGGCCGTCTCTTGTTCATCTTACCATGGGTATTGAGGGTCGTAAATCAGGAACTGACGAGCAAGAGCTGCGTACGAGTACCCAATCCATGTAATTGCCAGCATGAAGAAGACGGCCACGGCGCCATTGACTGGCTGGCCAAAGTACAGCTCGGACATGGCAATAGGGGTATATCCCAGGTTGTAAGTGGCACCAGATGCTGCAGAAATGGTGATGAGGACATGCTCCTTGGTGTTGAAGGGGCCCGGATTTAGACTAAATTTCTTGCTCGTGAAGGGGATCTTGAATTCCCAGGCGGGTAAGACCTTTGCAAGCCAGACGCCGAGATAGTTGGAAGCGATCTGGACGAAGAAGACCGAGTAGGGCGCCGAGGTTGTTCTGAAATGGGACATTTGCGAGAGGAACGCGCCGGGTGCGACGAAGAGGATCGTCAAGAGGAAGTAGCGAAAGGTGAGAGCTGGCTCATTCGGATCGTTTGTGAAGTTGACGACCCGCCTCACGAAGAGCGGGATATCCTTGATTCTGGGATCATCTTCCGAGACGACCTCTTCTTCGCCGTTCTCGTTTGTGATGGTATATAATGTCTTTCCGCCCTCACCGTATCCAGAGCCTTCGGAGTCAACGTCGAGTTTGCTAGGGATCTTCTCATCGACGTCAACGGCGCTTTTGGTAGACACGCCCGCATCCAGATTAGGCTTCTCTTGAGCCTGGGCGTCTATGCCAGAAGCCATGGCTGAGGTAAGGGCTTCTCCCTATCGCATGAATCGATGAGGCCAGATGTCTCCAGGAATTGTGATAATCTAGTCGTGCAAAATAAAAAAGGGGAAAAAAAAACAGAGAGGAGAAAAGGAAATCAGAGGTCGTACTCCGAGTATCACAGACGGACAACTCACAATGGAAAGCAAGACATGATGAGTGGACAGAACGAGAATCCAGTAACTCGTACTCCGTACTCGATGAGATTTTATTCCAAACATGGGGCAGATAGATCCTTTCGAGACCAAGGATGACGTGATTGGCCGCGGTCTAGCGATTGCTTACTCCATATGGAGCACTGGTAGACGTTGCGGATCATGGAAGCCAGACGGACAGGGTTGCATCGTGGATAATGCCTGTAAGACCCGCAATATACCCAAGATGGTAGGATGGAGCAATTGGTAAGCCAATGTCGCAAGAATGCTTCTCACAAGACCTTGGGGAGGCTCCAGCATCATGATGGCGTTTTTGAATTCAGCTGCTATTGCATGGCTGCAGCGATCAAAGTCCCCTGGTCGCCCTCACTCTCGTGCTGTTGATTTCCTGGACGCGAGGTGTTAGCACCATCAATATCTTCGAGATCTACGGAGTACTGAGACTGATACTGATCATTGCCTTGGAATCATGGCAACCCAACAGCGTTGAAAGAATCGTTGACTCTTCCTCGCCATGTGGTCGCACGCGTACGACTCGAGAGCACTCGTACCTGAACTAAACCAGGCACAAGGCACGGCTTGTTCAAGCAAAGAGCACGGACTGATAGATCAATTGACCAGACGAATCGGACCAACGCCATTTTTATCCAATGAACAGACGGATCAATGATGGGCGAAGACGATGGCGAAAATAGTACGGAGTCCGAGGACGAGTTGGAGGACGCTTGAAGAAAATCAGGCATGAAGTGGGAAAAAAACGACAATTTTTCGACAAGTGGCGTCATCTGAGGCTATTCCGAGACGGGAAAGGTGTCGCGCGGGAATTGGCAAGCGCACGGCCAGGATGTGTCCTCTGCTCCTGCCCTTCGGCGAGATTCTCCGTAGAGCCTCCGCGAGAGGGAGTCGAGGCGCACTTGCCGCGGGAACGTGCCCTTTTTGAGTTCGCGGTCGTTGTCTGCAGTGCTCTTGCCGGAGAACTGGGCGGCTCCTGCCTCTCGTCACTGCAACAAGCTGTTTGTGATCGCGGCAGGAAGCGGCTCACGAGATACGGAGATAAGACGATCGCTGTTTCCCTGAGAAGGAATTGAATCCCGATTACGAAAAAAATAAAAAAAAAAGGGGGGGGGGCAAGTTGAATGCCTACCCTATACATGGATAGGATCAATCATCAACATAATCCATCTGGTTCCATCCTCCTCCTCCTCTTTCTTTTGATGGTGATGCCTTCTTTCTCCCCCATGTTCCCTGCAGAGTATTCACATTTCCTGTGGCAAAGACAATCCTCTCTCAAGTCCCCGCTTGCTCCACTTTCAAAATGTGCTGTTTACAGGTCAACTCGAGATGTCTTCAACAGCTCGCTCTCAAGAAGCATTTTCGGCTCGGCTTAACGAGCAGTCGCGATATGTCAATACAACCGCAGTTTGACTCTGGAAGACATTGCCCTCCTCCTGATCAAGATCGATCCGTCGCAACAAGACTCTGAGTTGCGGCAACATACATTGAGACTCCTCGCCTGCATCTACGCGGTCAATGCCAGTGCTCGCTTTCGATGGTTCTCAGCCAACGCGACTCTTTGAGACAGAACGCGGCAGGAAATCAAGGCACATCTACGGCCGATACCTCCAAAGGGAAGAAATGAGCATGGTGACACCGCGTTCGTTGACACGCGGTGGCGCGTGATACCTATGAGAAGGTCTGTTCCTGTCTCACAGAGCCTTGCCCTTCGACCACTTCGTCTTGCTGATCCTCATTGAAGCCTCGTCAGGTCATGACCGTTGGGAGTCCTGATATTCGGCAGACGTTTACGAGTAGACGCGAGCCCTACCCCTCAACCAAGCCAAAACTTCAGCTTGATTGGGTCAAGGACCCTCACATTCGTTCGCCTCATCACCCGATTTAGGGACATGACGCCCGGTCATTTTTGAGACATATAAACGTCGATGCAGCCGTCTGCGGGCGCCAGAGCCTCATCTGCCGACCTACCCTCTCGCGGCGATGGAATATGTCAGTGGAGCCGAATCCTTGATCTCGCCGTCTTGACACGGACCCAAATACATACGACCACAGGCAGTGGAGAATTCGGGGTCCCGTTCGCTCCCCCATAGACAAGCCACTGACCGGCAGATTAGTAGTCAGGTGGGTGACCACTGGCGAACACCGGCTGTTGTATGTTTTTTTTTTCCCTTCTTTCTTCCTGTTTTTTTCTCCCCAAGTTCCGATCCATGAGTTTCTCTGGCCTTGAAATGCAGTCACTAACAATGGTAGACTGAAGTGGTGAGCTGGTGCCGCATCCGCGATTTCCAGCTTGACCACTTGTGGGATCTGGATATCTCAGTATCCAGCGATGGTGCTGGTCCGTTCACTGAACCAACCATATTACATTAAGACATGGTTTCTGATGTCGTTCAGGTCACACCGATTCCTTGTGACCCTACAGTTGCTCGTCTCTGATGTCGTTCAGGTCACACGGGGTCCTTGCGACCGTGCCGTCGTTCGAGGAGGTCCATCTCTCTTTCGAGTTGTCCGGTTGGGAGGGTTGTCCCACATCCTATCCCCGAACCGAACTCTCCGAGGCTCGTGCTCTGGGACCGGAATGCCTCACCCACGATATTGTAGTACATATGGTGGCTGCAGAGGTATGAGCGAGCCTATAGGAGTTGCCCGTTGGTGCCGATGCTGCGAGCCTTGATGAAGGTCGTCAACCTGCGGTCAATGAGCCTGCCGTCAGTCGGCCTAACCAACACAGGCGCTTCCCTCAATCCTACAAAATTCGGGTGCGGTCGTGAGTGACGAGGTCAATGTCGGCCCTGCGTCTTCCTCTTCATGCTCACATCCTCCTCCTTCTGCCGTCCTATAGAGACCATCTGCTCCTTGCCATCGTTCTTCCCGCTACACAGATCAAAGCATAATGCCGTCCGCTGAGAGTGTCCCCGGCAGCGACCTTCCTCCCGGCGTGAGGCTGATACCCGCGGAGCGGATTGATTCTCGCACCGACGAGGAGATCTTGGCGTGGCTCCAGGAGCCTCACCCGGTCACTTCGGAAAAGAACGTCTGGGCGTTCTGGCACTCGGGCTTGACCAACGCGCCCCCCTGGGTGCAGAGATGCATCATCGGCTGGGTCCGCAGGCTCGGGCCTGAGTGGACCGTCCACGTCCTCGACCATGTGCGCGGCTCCAAGACGGACGTGAGCCATTACGTGGAACCTTCCTTCTTCCCCGAAGCCTTCAACAACTACACGATGAACGGCCTCAACTCGGGCGCCCACCAGGCAGACCTGGCGCGGCTCCCGCTGTTGTTGAAGTACGGGGGCGTGTGGCTGGACGCCGGGACCTACCTCTTCCGCCACCTGGACGACATCTGCTGGCGGGAGATCGAGGACCCGGACAGCCCGTACGAGCTGGGCGGTTTCCACTTCCACGTCCGCCCGGACGCGGACTGCATCCTCAACGGCTTCATCGCCGCGAAGCGCAACAACCCCTTCATCAAGCGCTGGCACGCCGTCTACCTCGCGATCTGGGGCACCGCCGCCGACGCCACCGACTTCCACAAGCACCCGCTCATCCGCCACCTGCCCCTAATGACGCCCATCGATCTGGACCCCGAGAAGCCCGGCGAGAACCACCTCGTCACGGCCGGGCAGTTCACCGACTACCTCGCGCAGGTCATGGCCTTTGAGCGCACCCGCAAGCTCGTCGACCCGTCCGACGGCTTCAACGGGCCCGAGTACCTCCGGGACCGCGCCTTCCTCGTGCCGGCCCTCAAGGAAAGCCTGTGGATCCAGCTCGCCACGCTGTGGAACCACGACCGCCAGTACGCCATGCTCATGAAGCAGCGCGCCGGCAAGGGCGCCGTGCGCGACGAGCTGTGGCACGAGGCCGACAGGATGGCCGCCGACATCCTCGCCGGCTCGGCGACCATGAAGCTCTGCCACGGCGGGGGATCGCTCGTCCGCACCGTCGCGGGGACCTGGGACGAGGAGGAGCACTGGCACGATGACATCGCCGAGGGCACGTTCGCGGCGTTCCTGCGCTACGGGAGCCTGCGCTTCGAGCAGACGCGCAAGCTGGTGCCGCTCAAGATCGAGCTGACCAAGGAAGAGGTACTGTATGCAGGGATCCTGGAGCCGAAGAAGATGGACGTGGAGGAGGGGGAGTGCGAGAGTCCATGATACTAGACCCGAGACCCGAAGAAGAGTAGTGTTCGCCTTGATATGATACACCAACTAGCGGTACTGACATTGATATTTTCATTGCACGGATTCATACCGCCTGTGAAGTTTCAAACACTCCGTCTCGGCTCCAAGGACCGCACGCAAAAATCAAATGCTCTGAATTGAAGAACTCCGAAGCGCTCCGTACATCCCATCTATCTATCTAGTATACAAGGGAGTCATTGAACCACCCAATCGCCAAACTCCTTAGCCCCCCCCCCCCCCCCTTTTCTTTTCACCCACGAGTCAGGTGCATCACCAGCTCAAAATCGTCACCCATCTGGCGAAACTTGACATACCGCTCGCAGACATAGCTACATCAAAGTCAGCAATGCACACGGAGCCTGAAGGGGTCAGGTAGCTGTGGCCCAGGGAGGGGCAACGTAGAAAAGGGTTGTTGTTGTTGTTGTTGATGACTCACCTCCAATGCGTCGTGCCCGTCATGAGTCTCCGCGCGGTCAGGACGTACTCGTGCAGCGCCTTGTTCAGCTCCTCGTCCGTCTCGCTCCAGGGCAGCCGGGCCTCGATCGCCTTCATGTCCTCGTAGTGCTCGCGGATGAGGTCCAGGACCTTGGCGACGCTCTCCTGGACGGTCATGTTGTACTTGCTAACGAACATGAGGCACATGTTCTCGACTTGCCCGACCTTCTGCAAGACACAATCCAGATTAGCGTCGCCGATTACGATTTTGTAATCCGGGAGGCAGCGGTCCTTGATTTGACTTCTCCAGAGAGGGAAAAAAAAGGAAAAGGGGGGGGGGGGATTCCTTCACTTACAAACTCTTTCTGGAGGGACAGCACTTCGTTCTGCAGCACGACCAGCTTCGAGGACTGCACGATCATGGCCTTCATAGCCTCGTGATGCCTCACCTGCGGCGGCAGCTCGAAGCCCCTCCCGAACTCGTTTACCGTGATGAAGGGGAAGACGCCGACGTCGACGGCGCGCATCTCGAGATGCACCCAAGGGCACAGCAGACCCTCAGAGTGCCGCGCCTTGTGCTGGTGGATGACGCTGTCGACGTAGTCGCACAATTCGACCCTCAGGTGCTCGCGCGTCGCCGGGCCAAGGCCCGCGCGCAGGTCGCGCAGGATGGAGTAGAGGATCGTGACGGAGCTGCGGATGGAGGGCGGGGGGTCGAATGAGGGAGAGGGGCCGAGGCAGGCGTCGATACAGGCCCTGGTTGAGGCGCAGCACGCGAGGGCAGCCTCTATGTCGTCGCAGAGCTCGCCGCCGGTGTCGATATCTGCGCGTTGTCAGTCGCTGCGTGTGAGCACGGAGCTGAGAGGGTTTGGGCTAACCGTCATCCCAAAAGAAGATCTGGTGTCTGTTAGCATGACCACGTACTGCATCTGGAGCTGAATGAGAGTGTTGGGGGAGGTCTTGACTTACCCAATAGGCGAATTGGGTGAGGGTGAGCAGTTTCTCCTTTGGGCTTGTGACATAAAACAGAGACGTGAGCTTGATGTAATCGCCCCTTTTTCTGTGTTTCCTCACTATCTCCTGCGGCACTGGGATACTACATCTCAATTAGTGATGAAACTTTGAGATAGGAATAAAATGGGGTAGAAAGCAGCGGTAGAGGAGGGGGCTGATGGGAGTTGTTACGTTTGGAGCCACTCGTCGACCTGGAGGCCCACCTCGAGCATGTCTGGATGGAACACGCTCGGCCATTCCGGCAAGCATTTCAAGATATTGGGGACAAAGATCTTTTGGTTTTCACATCTCTCAATGGCCAACTGTCGCTCATCGAGGATGGGAGAGGGTTGGCGAGGAGGCTCTTGGATGATATCCTGAGCGTTTTGGGCGACAATGATCTCCATGTTGAAAGGTCTGAAGCTTTGGTGTTCAGGGTCTTGTTTGCGCAAGTGGACATCAAAAGAGCCGGAGACTCTCTCCCCTTTAAATATTTGGGCTGCAAGTGTCTGTCCGTCTTGACGGGCTCGACGCTCCTGTACGAGTATCAATAAAGGGCATCCAGGGCCTGTCAAAGATCCACGGTGGCAAGTCTCCATGGGTCTCAGCAGAGATCAAACGGTGAGAGCCACGCCGTGGCCATGCTCGTTCCTCCGACACCCCCTTGACAGACACTCCAGCAATGCGCCATTGATCGCGGTGGCCTTCCCCCTGGACTGCTGATGGACTTGTCCAGGGGCGCACTCCTCGTAAGCGCTTGAGACGGAATCATCTCCAGGTCGACAGGTGGACAGGTCGAGCTAGAACTCCCCTCGCCCTACCCGTGAAGACCTGGTTGACGGGTAGACCTGGTTGACGGGTCGAGACCATCCACTCGGCTGTGCCCCAAGCTGCGGTGCCCACGTCTCGTTGCGTCCCCCTGTCTCCGAGGTCCGTCGACAAGTAGATTCGGTGACTAGTATCCTGTACAGGTATGTATGTAAGCATCAATGGCAGGGGACGGAGCCCCGAGTGTACCCACAGCGTCTTGGGTCTCTGCATCAGCCGCGACCAGACGCAGGCTTAATTCCCTGGCCATGATGCGTGTCTCTACGAGTCCGTCCTCGTCAGAACCGAGGACTCGTCTGAAGATCGTGCTGATCATCTCAAGGTGCATCCCAGAAGGGCAAGGAGGTGGGGCGGACACACAACTGCGGGTAGCTTCGTCTGCATGATTCTGCGAGTAGATCCAGGTATGCGGCGCGGCCCACCTGCAAGAAACGGATCGATGAGAAAACAGCTGATGTCGAGAGACGACGGGCCACAGATGACTGCAGTCCTGGACATACAGGTGGCCTTGACGTTCTCAGCAGCTGACGTCCTCTAGGGGTCGTCAGGATGGGTGCTTTTCCGAGCCTTTCCGGAAATAAGTGGTATCATTGAAGATATCGGGAAAGCTAGTGTCTCTCCTTCCGCGGAAGCTTCGCTCTCTGCACATTGGCCCCACTGTTTCCCTGAGGCCATCGCGTGGCAAAAGCCCAAGCGCATCAACCCGGGGGCGATCTCAAGGCAGGCGGTTGGTTGGGTGGCGCAGTCCCGAGGCATTGACCTAGGATTCGCATCCCGGAGGTGCTGAATGTTTTGAGTCCGTCTGGAGCCGACGATCGAGGCCGGAGAGTTGGGACCCAGTTCCCTAGTCTCGTAATAGGAGCCCTGTGCGGCCGAGACAGCATCTGGAGCGGGCCGTCAAGGGAGCTCAGGACCCTGCATTCCCCTGCATGATGGACCCTGGACTGCGGACGGGACATGCCGTCGGTCAGCCTCTTCCGAGATCGGGAAAGTCAGTGATGTGTCGTCAATGTCGAGGAGAATAGGAGAATGTCTGGATCCTTGCCTGCAGAGCGGCCCGTGGAGTGGTCCTCGGGTAAAGACGGGACCCATACCTCTTGAGGATGGACAGCATCAAGCTCAGATCAATTCAGGTCGATGCTAGTTGTCGTAGTGTCCGGCGTCAGATCTCAATCAGGATGTTGGGTTTCCCATGGGAAAATAAAAAGAAGATAAGGAGATGAGACAAGATAATTGGGCTCAAGAAGCCTGAGAGGGGACGAGGAGGCGGAGAGTATCATGGACGAGAACGACTCATGCTCTTCCCCCTTCCCCCCTCCCCCCTCCCCCTCTTTCGAAGCGCAAAAAAAACGAAAAAAAAAAGAATGATCGAGGCAGGGGTCGAACCTGCAACCTCCTGATTCGTAGTCAGACGCTCTGCCATTGAGCCACACGACCTGGTTCATGTACATTGTGGACGAATAGAAGACTAAGGAATGCACCAGCAGCCAGTGCCTACTCGACGGGTGCCTCTACTCCGTACTCGGTACTCCGTGCATCAATCTTAGACCGACAATGCGGGAGAGGAAATCCGATGATGCGGGCCTGGAAATGAGATTGCAAATCGCATCCATATGTGAGTACGAGCACTTGCAGGTGAGTCCTGATGTTGATGAAATGAGACTTGGCGCTGCAGGCAAGTCTTATACTGAGATCCACCAATATGTGCGGTACCTTGCAGTATGCGTGAAGAGGAAGCAGCATCAATCTTCCCCTACTAGTCCGTACTATAGCGATCAAGCCGAAGTGCACCGTGCAGCATCTCCGTATGTACATATTGAGGTGAATTCCTGCAACCAGTTGACTGTGCTACCGAGGACGGAGAACTGCCTCGTAAAACATGGTCCTATTTCGTGGTAGGGGCCGCAGGACCCTTTCAGGAGATCATTGGCTTCTTTTTAAAGTCAGACCATGAGGCACACCTCGGAAACCATCCCGGTCATCTTGGGACACTCGTGTATGTGGCTGAGACCATCTATACAGAGTAGCTGGCATGCTGTGCACCCGCACGCACATACGGACATAGATTGTGTTCAATGGGGACTCGTACTCGTATGTACGCTTGACGGCACGACTGGCTCGCAGAAATGAACGTTGCATTGACGGAACAAGCCAGAGGACTCTGTATCCCACAACAGCCCTTCTTGACATGCACTTGGAATTCATCAGGCAACTCTCGATGCGAACAGGTCGGTGCCCACGCTCCGTATCTCCGTATCTCCGATTGGGAGTGGCACATGAATGCTCCTTCGAGGTCACGAAGCAACAACAAGAAGGCATCGGTGGTTTAGTGGTAAAATCCATCGTTGCCATCGATGGGCCCCGGGTTCGATTCCCGGCCGATGCATTCCTTTTGATGTTTTTTTTGGTCCCATGTTCTTGACTCTTTAATCCTCTTTGAAACATTGTTCAGTGGAATTGAAGCCTTCTCTTCATCTCTCCTGCCCACCACAATCATCATGCCAACTTCTTCGCCTCTCGCAATTTCGTGTGGCATCGCGTGACAATGATGAAATCGCAAGCCCCCAACCCAATACGAGTACCAATGAGCCTCCATTGCGGTCAGGCTTGAGACAGTGCTCGTACATACTCTCCAGTGTTTGACGACGCGAGTCTCCAGGACATGTGTCCAGGCTCTGTGTCCCGGCATCGACACTAGGCAGCATCTCGTGCGCTCGCGGATCCGTCATGGCAATGGTCAGGGATCGCAATGACAGAAACAAGGATGAATGGATTGATGTTGATGGATGGATCGATCGATCGATGGGAGTTCGTCATTCCTCCATGCACAAGGGACTGACGCACGGAGACGTCCACCCCAGGCTCTCGGGCCGCTTACATGTGTGCTCGGAGAATATTTGTCGATGAGGCTACTGGCATAGGGCTGAAGCCTCGTCGAGTCATTGCCGCCTCTCTGTGACAGTGGTCGGTCGCATCACGCCCGACGGATGCGCGTTCTGGATACCTTTGCGCAGGATCCAGGCGATGAACCTGCGGTAGCCGGTCGCCTCCCCCCCCCCCCCTTCCTTCCCCCTTTTATCGACTCGATGAGACATGAGACATCCAGAAGCTCTGCCGCAGGAGTCTGCGGTCGGTCCCTGGAATGCGGGCCGAGGGGACAAGCATGTGCTCCCCCAGGATTGAACGATGGATGGCCCTCCTTGCTGCCTGCAATCCGGCTTTGATGCCCTCGCAAGCCCTACCTCAGCCCTTGGACGGTTCGCCGGCCAAGATTCCCTGGTATCCGAGAGGATCGGAGCATGATGGCCAAGGCTTCAAGGCTCTGATTGTCCGAGGTGTGTGTGTCTCACAATAGTAGTATGGAAACCCTGGGGACGAGCACATCGAGATAGACATATAAGAAGGCGAGGGGAGGGGAGGAGGAGGTGAGTGCCAAATGGCTGATCCCAACCTCAACCTCCCAAATCATCATTCATCTCTGATAATTTATTCTATAACAAAAATAGAAATTAAGTAATATCAACTTGATCCAGCCCAAGGCCGCCGGTGCTGTATGACATCAATCTTCATCAGTCGCAGATCCAGCCCGATTTCCTCCTCGTTACGTCGGCGAGTCTCCCCGAAACGATTTTTTAGCTCGTCCGCTAAAGATCGAGCGACTCCCTCCAACTCACCCTCCTTCTATTCTCCTCCTCCTCTCCTCCTCCTACAAACTCCGACAACCCCCAGCTTCTCTTCAATCACCACGTTGATCAAAGTACCTCTTTTCATCCTCCATCGACCCCGAATCCCCTATCGTCTTGATTCTCTTACGACTACTACCTACTACATCTTTCTTTCCGACCGGAAGACGACTCCTGGGATCGGAACAGCCATCTACCGGCACGCAACATCATGTTGCCTCCAATCCCCGCCCTCGCCGATTACGGCATCTCGCCTTCACATGGGTTCCTCCCGGATGAGCGTCCCTTGACGCACCTCCCCGACCCTTACTACAACAAGTGGGAGTCGGTCGTCGGCAATCTACAGGCCCTCATCCTGACCCGGCGGCTCCGAGGCGTCATCGACTCCATGCCTGTGCTCTCGACCGCCGGCCTCGAGCACGTCGCAGAGTGGCGACGAGCCTATTCTCTCCTCTCTTTCATGGCGCATGCCTACATCTGGGGCGGCGATCACCCTTCCGACCGTCTGCCGCCTCCCATCTCGATCCCTCTTCTGCAGATTGCTCATCACCTCGAGCTCCCGCCCGTGGCCACCTACGCCGCCCTCTGTCTCTGGAACTGGAAGCCTTTGTTCATGGACGAGGACATTGAGCGGCTCGACAACCTGGCCACCCTCAACACCTTTACCGGTTCCACCGACGAGTCCTGGTTCTACCTCATATCCGTCGCGATCGAGGCTCGCGGCGCTCCCATCGTGCCCATGATGATCAAGGGCATCCAGGCCGCGAGGGACGACGACCCCGCGACACTGACCAACTGCCTGCGCGCCTTCGCCGAGCGCTTGACGGACCTCACCAACATCCTTCAGAGAATGCACGAGAACTGCGAGCCCACCGTCTTCTACAACGCCGTCCGGCCCTTCCTCGCGGGGAGCAAGAACATGGCCGACGCCGGCCTGCCGGACGGCGTCCTCTACGACACGGGCTCCGCCGACGACGACTACCGTCAGTACAACGGCGGCAGCAACGCGCAGAGCAGCCTCATCCAGTTCTTTGACGTCGTGCTGGGCGTGCAGCACCGCCCCACGCGGGAGCGCAGGGACTCGGGCGCAGGCGCAACCGACCCGCCAGAGCAGCAGCACGCTGCCGAGAAGAAACACAACTTTCTCCTCGAGATGCGCAAGTACATGCCCGGCCCGCACGCCCGCTTCCTCGAGGACGTCTCGCGGGCCGCCAACATCCGCCCCTACGTCGAGGCACACCGCGACAACCACGAGCTCTGCCTCGCCTACGACGCCTGCCTGGCCATGCTGAGCGCGTTTCGCGACAAGCACATCGCCATCGTCACGCGCTACATCATCAACCCGTCGCGCCGCGTCATCGCTCGCAGCCGCTCCCGCAGCCCCGCGGCCGCCCGCCGGCGCATGGACCTGGCGGCCGCGTCGCGCAAGACGCAGGCGCACAAGCAGACGGGCACGGGGGGCACAGCGCTCATCCCCTTCCTCAAGCAGGCGCGCGACGAGACGGGCGAGCCCGCCATCGAGGAGTGGACGAAGCAGTTCATGAGGAAGATCATCAAGCCCGAGGACGGGAGCCACGAGTTCTTCGCGAGCAAGTCTGCCGACGAAAAGCCCGCGGAGGAGACGGAGGATGTCGAGGTCAAGGGACTGGCTGCCTCGTGGACCATGGAAGACGACATCGGAGGGATCTGCTCCTTCTAGACTCCATCCACCATCTTCACTTAATCACCTTTCCTTTTCCTCCCCCTCTTCTCTGTTTCTTTTTTTTTTCCTTTTTTTTTTCTCTTTTTGTTTTACTTCCATCTGGGAATTCTAGCGTTGGGCTTTTCCTCTCCCGCTTTCTTGCTTTCCTGGGTATTCTTGTTTAGGGACGATAGATGGCATTCAGCGAGGTATCCGGAGTACCCTTGGCGTCACTTTTTGTATGATGATGATGACATTTTGTGTTGGCAAGGATTACGAGTACCGGTTTTCTAGGGCTACTACGGAGTACGGACTACGGAGTAGACAGGTTGGATTTGCAATAATGAAGAGTCTAGACTTTTAGATGGAGTCTATGGATTGATATATTGTCGCCTTTTTGCTCTGAATGGCGAGACTTGGACGTCGAGGCTCCGAACTAGCAGAGGAGCTGGAAGCTGGAAGAGAGGTCCATCATCCCGCAGAAGCAGCTTAAACTCTAGTCCGGGCAATGCTGAGCCGAGAGCCTGGTACAGCGTCGGAAACGATATTGACTGGCGTTTGCAGGATTGAGACTCCAGATTTTGACCTTCTATGCTCTCATTCTAATCCCCATTCTCATTCTCCATCTCATTCTCTGCGACAACAGAGAAAACATTGATCAATCTGGGCGGCTCTGCTGGTGCTGTCGTGATGCACCTGAATGGAGATGCTCTGGACACTGCAGGGTAAGCGATCTCGGAGGAACCGGGGTCTGACCCGCATTGAACTCGGTTTGATCGAGTGCTGTGAGGGGACAGTATTGACACTGTAATGAGGCTCGAGTCGCACTGTAAGATGACTAAGACAATCTGTGGCTCAACTCGCCACATGCTCCGGGGCTTTGGCTGACTAAGATAAGGGGATGCATATAACGGGGCGCTAGTGCCCATCCGAGACTTCAATCGCTCCTTCTAGCGGCAAAGCACGTCGGCGCGTTTGGCAGCATAGCCATCAATCAATGGGGATTCGAGCACGAGCATCAATTCTCATCAGCCTCATCTTCTCTTGACACCCCCCCACCGCTCCAGCATATCCATCCATTCCTCGACCCTCATCAATCGCACTGTCCGCTTGAGATCGAGAGAGAGAAAGAGAGACGCTGGATCCATCGCAGACGAGCTCTCTACTCCGCGACGCCAGGGATCGCTCGTCGATGCGCAGGTAGTTTGCGTCAGGCGCCAGGTCCGTCATCGACCCGCCTCGAGATCCCCTCCCTCTCTCTCTTCACACCGAGCGATCCCCTATTGGAGCCGCAAGCACCCTTTTGATATCGCTCAGGGCCTTGGGGAGAAAATATCATCCCGTATTTTTTTTTGAAAGGAATTGAACCTTCGAGACAGGCCGCCCGCCATGGCTGACTACGAGGATGACTATGACTACGAGAACTACGGAGAGGATGAGGAGGGCATCACCCCGGAGGACTGCTGGACCGTCATCTCGTCCTTCTTCGAGACCAAGGGCCTGGTATCCCAGCAGACAGACTCCTTCGACGAGTTCACCCAGACGACCATCCAGGACCTCGTCAACGAGTACTCCACCATCACACTAGACCAGCCCAACCCGCCCTCGCCCGCGGGCCACAAGATCGCCCTTCGCCGCTTCGAAATCAAGTTCGGCAGCGTCATGGTGTCGCGGCCGACAATCAGCGAAACGGATGGAACCGTCACCTCCCTGCTCCCCTACGAATGCCGCGACCGCAACCTGACCTACGCCAGCCCGCTCTACATCAAGATCACGAAGAAGGTGTCCGCTGCCATCGAGAGGGAGGTGCCCCTCCACGAGATGGATGAGGCGCAACAGACCGAGTACATGAGGACGGGCGAGAACCCCACGCGGCTCGAGTGGATCGAGGAGGAGAACGGCGAGGACGAGAATTCCCACAAGAGCGCCGACTGGAGAGACATGGTCTTTGTCGGAAAGCTGCCCATCATGGTGAAATCCAAGATTTGCCATCTGAGCCGCGAGCAGGACGACGACTTGTTCCTCGTCAACGAATGTCCCTACGACCAGGGCGGCTACTTTGTTATCAACGGCAGCGAGAAGGTCCTGATCGCCCAGGAACGCTCCGCGGCCAACATCGTCCAGGTCTTCAAGAAGGCCCAGCCCAGCGCCTACACGTATACTGCCGAAATCCGCAGTGCCCTCGAGAAGGGATCCAGGCTCATCTCCAGCATGATGCTCAAGCTCTACGGCAAGGGCGACTCCGCGCGGGGCGGCTTCGGCCAGACCATCCACACGACTCTCCCCTTCGTCAAGTCGGACCTCCCCGTGGCTATTGTCTTCAGGGCGCTTGGTGTCGTCTCCGACGAGGACATCCTCAACCATATTTGCTACGACCGAAACGACAGCCAGATGCTCGAGATGCTTCGACCCTGTATCGAGGAGGCCTTCTGCGTCCAGGATAGAGAGGTCGCCCTCGACTTCATCGGAAAGCGAGGTAACAGAGACCAGGCCGGTCTTGGCCGCGAGAAGCGTGTCCGTGTTGCGCGAGACATCCTCCAGAAAGAGACCCTCCCTCACATCTCTCAGACCGAGGGCAGCGAGACCCGAAAGGCCTTCTTCCTGGGATACATGGTCCACAAGCTCCTGCAATGCGCCCTGGGACGACGAGAACCCGACGACCGTGACCATTTTGGCAAGAAGCGTCTGGATCTTGCTGGTCCTTTGCTGGCCAAGCTTTTCCGCGGCATTATGCGAAGGATAAATACGGAGCTCGCCAACTACCTGCGACGATGTGTCGAAGGAAACAGACATTTCAACCTTGCCGTCGGCATCAAGCCCGGTACCCTGTCGAACGGTCTCAAATACTCGCTCGCCACGGGTAACTGGGGTGACCAGAAGAAGGCGATGAACTCGACGGCCGGCGTGTCTCAGGTGCTGAACCGTTACACATTCGCCTCGACCCTGTCGCATCTCCGACGTACCAACACCCCTATCGGCAGAGACGGAAAGATCGCGAAGCCCAGACAGCTGCACAACACGCACTGGGGTCTGGTGTGCCCTGCCGAGACCCCAGAAGGACAGGCTTGCGGTTTGGTCAAGAACCTGTCCTTGATGTGCTACGTCAGTGTTGGGTCCCCCTCGGAGCCCCTGATCGAGTTCATGATCAACCGAGGTATGGAGGTCGTCGAGGAGTACGAGCCTCTGCGGTATCCGCACGCAACGAAGATTTTTGTCAACGGTGTTTGGGTCGGCGTGCATCAGGACCCCAAGCATCTGGTGAGCCAAGTCATTGATACGCGTCGCAAGTCATATCTTCAGTACGAGGTCTCCCTGATCCGCGAGATCAGAGACCAGGAGTTCAAGATCTTCTCCGACGCAGGCCGTGTGATGCGACCGGTCTTCACTGTCCAGCAGGACGACGAATCCGACAGCGGCATCCAGAAGGGTCACCTCGTCCTGACCAAGGACCTGGTCAACAGGCTCGCCAAGGAGCAGGCGGAGCCCCCCGAAGACCCGTCAATGAAGTTGGGCTGGGAGGGTCTGATTCGCGCCGGTGCTGTCGAGTATCTCGATGCCGAAGAAGAGGAGACGTCTATGATCTGCATGACACCCGAAGACCTCGAGATCTACCGTCAACAAAAGGCCGGCCAATACCAGGATGAGGACCTCAGCGAGGATCCCAACAAGCGATTGAAGACGAGAACAAACCCCACGACTCACATGTACACGCACTGTGAGATTCATCCCAGTATGATACTCGGAATCTGCGCCAGCATCATTCCTTTCCCGGATCACAACCAGGTCAGTACTTTAAATATTCGCCCCCTTTCCCCCAGCTTTCTGATCGAGAATGACCTTGGCTCACCATCACTAGTCCCCCCGTAACACATATCAGTCCGCCATGGGTAAACAAGCCATGGGTTTCTTCCTCACGAATTACTCCCGGCGAATGGATACCATGGCCAACATCTTATACTACCCGCAAAAGCCGCTCGGCACGACGCGATCCATGGAGTTCCTGAAGTTCCGTGAGTTGCCGGCCGGCCAGAACGCCATCGTCGCCATTGCCTGCTACTCCGGATACAACCAGGAAGATTCCGTCATCATGAACCAGAGCAGTATCGACAGAGGTCTCTTCCGAAGCCTCTTCTTCCGGTCATACTCGGACCAGGAGAAAAAGGTCGGCCTGAACTACACCGAGGTGTTCGAGAAGCCGTTCCACCAGAACACCCTCCGCATGAAGCACGGCACCTACGACAAGCTCGACGAGGACGGCATCGTCGCGCCCGGCGTCCGCGTATCTGGAGAGGACATCATCATCGGCAAGACCGCGCCGATTGACCCCGACACGCAGGACCTTGGCACGAGGACGACAATGCACCAGAGACGAGACATATCCACGCCACTGCGCAGCACCGAAAACGGTATTATCGATTCCGTCGTCGTCACGGTCAACGCGGATAACGTCAAGTACGTCAAGGTGCGCGTTAGGACGACCAAGATCCCCCAGATCGGCGACAAGTTCGCCTCCCGCCACGGTCAAAAGGGCACGATCGGAGTCACGTACCGCCAGGAGGACATGCCGTTCACGCGCGAGGGCCTCACACCCGACATCATCATCAACCCCCACGCCATCCCGTCGCGTATGACGATTGCGCACTTGATCGAGTGCCTCCTTAGTAAGGTCTCCACGCTGGAGGGCATGGAGGGCGACGCCACGCCGTTCACGGACGTCACGGTCGACTCGGTCTCGGAGCTGCTGCGCAAGCACGGCTACCAGTCGCGAGGCTTCGAGATCATGTACAACGGGCACACGGGCCGCAAGCTCAGGGCGCAGGTCTTCTTCGGGCCGACGTACTACCAGCGGCTGCGGCACATGGTGGACGACAAGATCCACGCGCGCGCGCGCGGCCCTGTGCAGATCATGACAAGACAGCCGGTCGAGGGTCGTGCGCGAGACGGTGGCCTGCGGTTCGGAGAAATGGAGCGTGATTGCATGATTGCACACGGAGCGGCGGCGTTCTTGAAGGAGCGTTTGTTTGAGGTCTCGGACGCGTTTCGCGTTCACATCTGCGAGATCTGCGGCCTCATGACGCCGATTGCGTATGTCTGCCCCCTTTATTTTTTCCTAACCTTTGTTTTCATGAAACTTTCGCTAACTCATAACAGAAACCTATCTAAGCAGTCGTTCGAGTGCCGGCCCTGTAAGAACAAGACCAAGATTGCGCAGATCCACATCCCCTACGCAGCGAAGCTGCTCTTTCAGGAGCTGCAGTCCATGAACATCGCAGCCAGAATGTTTACGAACCGGTCCGGAGCGTCTATCAGATGATCCGCCTGACGAGTCGAGGGCGATGCAGTCCGAGGGGCGCCCCATCCAAATTTTTGATCGAGACTGGGGCAGGGCCATGATATTTCGCGGGGTTTGGCACGTTTGAGACGAATTTCTCCTGTCCTGATTCGAGATGCCGGGCAGAGCAGGGTGGCGGATGGTGTTGAGGGGAAGATATCAAACGGAAACGCGTTATGAGGAATGGCCTGGGACGCAAGCTTTGTTCGTGTATTGGGGGCGTGAAGTAGGATAATACGTAAAATGATGAATATAGTGCAATACTATAGCTCAAGCCAGCTTGAGATGGTATGATGTCTATGCGTACATGTCTCTATGTGTCTAGTAGTGTTCGAATTATGTGCTTTTCTTTTTCTCTCTCTGAGCCCTTCCATTGGGGCCGTGAGTAGAGCTCCATGCTCCCCTAGATTCGGACTCCCTTGATGAGTTGCGTCCGCTCGGCGATGTCTGATGTTGTAGTATCGAAAGCCGGCCGAGATCGTGTCATGACTCGGTATCATCCGTAGTAGTTTCCATCCGAAAGGTCTGGCACCAAGTCGCAGCTCGAGATGAGGCGCGAGTCGGGTGCGTGTGCGTGAATGGCGATAGGTAGACGAGAAGACCAAAGATCAATCGAGATCATGTCCGTCCCGGGTTGTCGGCGCTCGGCGCCTGCGCGCTGCGGACGTTCTGCTCGCGGCGGTACTCGTCCTCGAGGGCGCGCTGCATGTCGAAGTCGAGCTGGCGCTCGCGCTTGATGCGCTGCTGCTCCATGTCGCGGAGGACGCCCTCGTGCATGGCCTGCCGCCCGGGGGGGGGGGGGGGGGGGGGGGGGGGGGGGGTGGGTCAGCGGGGTCCATGGATGAGAGGACTCTGTGACAACGGAAGGGGGGATCCGGAGGAGGAAGGCTTACGGTCTGCTCCCATTTCTGCTGGAAGTGGACGAGGACGATGGTGCTGGCGGCGAGGAGGGATGTCGCTGCGAGCGTGAGCTTGGAGGCTTGGGACATGGCTGGGCTTGGGGCAGCGGGGCGCTGGCTGCTAGTAGAAGAGGTAGTAGGAAGAGTTGTATTGAGGTATTGGTGCTTGACGTTGAGAGCGAGGCTGATGATGGCCCGTGATGTTGAGGCGTGGGTCTGGAAGTGATTGATGTGCGGGTTGCGAGAAAATGGAGGATGATGCGGGTGGTGGGGCAGCGCTATCGGGAGAGACTTTTGTTTGTGTGGCGGATGCGCAGCATGAGGAGGTATTTCTGCTAGAGGCGGCTGCTTTGAAGACGACATCAGTTCGAGCTCGACGACTCGGATCCATCAATTGGATCATGCATGGATGGAGCGAGTCCGTGTTGCGTCTGACCTCCACCAGACATCGACATCGACATCGACATCGACAGCGACAGCGACAGCACCGACCCGCGACCTCATTTCACCTCACGAGAACCCCCACGATCACAATGGTGAGCTCGCGCCCATCTCGAGGCGAAACCAAATCTCTTGAAGCTGACGCAGGCAATTTAGTCCGCCCAAAACTCCACAGGCATCCAGACCCTGCTCGAGGTGCGCTCCTTTCCCCCCCCCCCCCTCCGGAAAACAAACAAACAAACGACACCCGCCCGCCGCCCACACATACTGACACGCCATGACCCAGGCTGAGCGACAAGCCTCCATCATCGTGCAGAAGGGTGAGCCACACATCCGCCCGTCTCCCTGACCTGTTGACGACCTGCCCTCCCGAAGCGTCACTGCTTCCCCATCCCCCGCAAATCGGCCATTGCTGACCCCCGACGTGCTGCCTAGCCCGAGAACGTGCGTGAACCGAGCGAGCCGGGACCCGGAAACAACGAGGGGAACTTGGTGTTGGTAGTGCTGCGTTGTGCTGTGCTGTGTTCTGACTGCCGCAGACCGGTCGAAGCGCGTCAAGGATGCCCGCGACGAGGCGAAGCAGGAGATAGCGGACTACAAGGCCAGCAAGGAGGCCGAGTTCAAGAAGTTCGAGGCCGAGGTACGACAGCGGATGCCGCCCTTTGAATATTGCCTTTGCATCTGTTTTCGTTCATTCATTCGATCTATTTCCCGCCGCTGACGACGCATCCGACGTGCTGCAGCACTCCAGGGGCAACCAGGCCGCCGAGGACGAGGCCAACAAGATGGCCGACCAGTACATCGCCGAGATCAAGGCCGCGGGCCAGAAGAACAGGGAGGGCGTGGTCCAGAACCTGCTCAAGGCGGTGTTCGACGTGAGGCCCGTGGCGCCGGTCAAGGCTTGAGCCGCAACACTGGCGGCGTGTCGTTGCGAGCACAAACAGAGTACGACTTTACGAAGTGCGATTCAACTGCGATTTTGACCGTCTCCCTCCCCCTTTCTCGTACCTATTACTGCCAGGCGAGGGATTCGTGGGACGGGGCGGAGGAGTGCGCGGAACTGCTGTATGTTGAGATTGATTGGGCTAGAGCATATACTAGATTCTTCCTTTTTGATTCGGACTCCTCTCCATCTGCAGTTGTGTGTTTGTTTTGTCTGCGTTTGCCGATCGGCGTATTACAAAAAATCGATGAGTGTGCTGAGCATGTCGCCCATGTCCTGGTTCTCCTCCTCCGCGCGGTCCAGCGCGTCCAGTTTGCCCTGTAGCGTCCTCCTGACGGCCCGCAGGTCCTCGTCGCGCTCCGCCAGGAGCGCCTTGATCCTCCGCCTCGCGCCGGCGTCCTCGGCCACGAGCCACGCGAGGATCACGTCGACGAACTCGAGCCGGAACAGGCCCGCGTCGATGCGCCGCGACAGCAGCGCCAGCTCGCCCTCCTCGTCCGCGGGCTCCTCGCCGTCGGCGAGCCCGTTCTCCTGCCGGAACGCGTCCTCGGCCGCCCGGAAGCGGTGGCCGAAGTCGCGGCGCAGGACGAGCAGCTTGGCGATCTTCTCGTAGTCCTTCTCGACGAACTTGGCAAGCAGGCGGATGCGCTCGGCCGAGTCGGCGGGCAGGGAGCGCAGCATGGCGGCGAAGATGGAGAGCATGTGGGTGTGCAGGCCATGCTCGGGCGTCTTCATGAACAGGGTGAAGAGGGCCTTGAGCCCGCCCTCGCGGACGACGCGGGCGCAGACGTCGGCGCCGGGCCCGCCGCCCACGGCGTGGTCGAGCAGCCGCAGCGCCGAGGGCTTGGCGGCCTTGCTCTCCCGGACCATGAGCAGGCACAGCTCGGTGCCCTCTGCGCGCAGGAATTCGGCCTTGCCGGCGGGCTCGTCGACGAGGCATGTCAGCACCTCGAAGACGTTCTCGACTAGCTCCTCTTCGTTGCTGAGCGGGTCCGGGTCGCGCCGGCGGTACGGCGCGACCATCTGCAGCATCTGGTCGACGGCGTCCATCCCCGCCAGCCGGGCGCAGCAGGCGGGCGACGCCTGCGCGAGCAGCGCGAGGACCTCAGCGGCGTACTGCTTGTTCTGCGAGACGCCGCCGTTCTCGGAGCGCCGCAGCCGGCCCAGCAGCCAGCCGAGCAGCCGCTCGTCGCCGCCGATGCGGACGGCCGTGGGCCCGCGCGAGCACAGGTTCTCGAGGACGCCAAGCGCGTAGTAGACGCCGCTGCGGTCCGACTCGTCGGCCTCGTCGAGCCGCGCGAGGTTCGACGCCAGAAGGCCCAGCAGGTCCGCGTCGAGCAGCGCGTCCGCCAGCGGGTCCCACTGCTCGTCCGCCGCGTGCGTGTCATCATCCGTGAGCTCGTGGATGATGGTGACGGCGTCGATGGCGATGTCCGTGTTCTCGTGCGCCAGCAGCCCGGCCAGCGTCGCCGCCGTCCCGAGCCGCACGAGTTCCGGGTACAGCGCCGGGTGCTGCGACACGATCGACAGCCGCATGATCTCCGCGTCGAGGTCCGCCTCGCTTGCGATGAACTTTTGCGGCTGGTCCTCGAACTTGGCGCGCAGCTCCGCGTTCCTCGTCACCAGCCGCTCGAGGCCCAGCGCCGCCTTGCGCAGCCACGCCGCGTCGATCTTGGCGTCGGCGTCGGCGTCGGCGTCGGCCTCGTTGTCGTTTTTGTCTATGAAGTCGAGGATCTCGGCCTCCTTGCTACTGATGCCGCCGCCGAAGAAGCGCCCTTCCTCGTCGTCGCCGTCCTCAGGGGGCAGCTCGGGCCCGAAGTCTGCGTCCTCATCGTCGCCGCCGTTGGCATCTTCGGCTGCGGCGTCAGCGGCATCGGCGGCGTGCGCGCGCCGGTCGGAGCCGTTCTCGCTTAGCTTGCTCGTCTTGTAAATCTCATCTGCGAAGATCAATGCATGTCAGGATATAATTCATCAGGGGAGGCTTCGCAGGCTCGAATCGCCAGGTGGGATGGGACTGGGTGACGGGCAGGTCGTACTTGGGTCACGGATGGGCTGCTCGAGCTTTCGTTTGTTGGAGACGCCTGAATTCTGTGGAAATTGTCAGAATACCGTACTCGGTAAGAGCATCAATGTCAAAGAACAGTATGAGCAATCTGTACCTTGAAGATCTCGTCGATGCTAGCCATGATGCCATATCGCGTGGCTCATGTCCAAGAGGGCCGTCCATGCACGACTGCAAGGGTCCATCGGATTGAATTGATGTCGTATGTTATCTCGGGAGTCAATCAGCTTATCAGGGCCTCGTCCCTCGATTGATGCATAGCGCAGGGGGAAAATGGCGCTAGTATTGTATCCGAGCCAAGGGAGCGCAGCACAGCCACAGGAATGGAGTACTTGTAAGGAGTACAGGTACAGGTACTCCGTAGCAGGAGCAGCCACAAATTGGTCCATTTAATTGATCATTCATTGCACTGCAATTGATCAAATGGGTCAATGTTATGTTTCCTCGAGACGAGACTTGCCGGCTAGTGCTCCGTGCCTCATGCTGTACTTGTACTGTACTCCCCGAGACTCCATCTGATCGCACGAGTCGTACGAGTAAGAAAAGTTGTTGATGCTTCAAGGTGCATGCATTCAGTAATCCCTCTTCGTCTAGTCGTACTCCGTACCGGCTTTACCCATGAATACTCACGCAAACGTTGCAGATTAGCTAAAGTATGTTGTGAAGAACAGGTCATCGGCAGACAAGTCTCTGGACCAACTCCCGTTTCCACGCTCGAAGCCTCGAACCAGCGAACTGACGCCAGGCCCGTCCGGTTCTAGCGGCGAGCTTCAGGCCTGCTGACGGACGCCCACGCGCGGCATGGAGTCAGCTTTCGAGCTCCTTTAGGGGCCAGAGGTGCGTGCATCCAGCGCCGCGGGCCGCCCATGCCTAACCTGGAGTAGCAAAAGTCCCTGTACAATCAATTGAAGACCAGTCGGTATCTCGTACTCCGTACTGTGCAGCCCTATTACGGAGCACTTCTCTACTAGACTCCGCGTACCGGAAGGAACGAGTACTCCGTGCAAGGCACCTTCCTCCAGGTCCGATCTAGCACGAGGTACGACGCGGGCCGGGGAAGGAGCAGCTTGAACTCTAGGGAAGGGGGCATGCAGCGCAGCGGTGAGCGGTCTCATTGGTGGCTGCACTCGAGATGCGTCTCCACCCTGGATTCTGATACCCCAGAGGCTCTGGCTCTGGCTCTGGCTCTGGCTCTGCTTCTCACACTGAGTCTGCCTCTCCCTTCTTCGACGCTCCTCCAGCTCCCACAGTCAAGGGCCTCCCCCCCCCCCCTTCTCCCCTTCGCAGTTAGTCGGCTCCAGTTCCTCGACGATCCCTCTTCCATCCTCGATCCTCGATCCTCGATCCCCCTTCGTCCTCGATCCTCCTCCGTTTCCGATTCCTCTCCGCTTGTTCCTTCGCTCCCACTCCCACTTGTCCACCATCTCTCGCGTCGCGCGCGCCATCTTCGTCATGCCCTCGCCGTGCCACAGTACCTGACGGCTCTGCTGCAGCACACGCGCCTCGTGTCGTGACCCGGCAGGGCCATTGGCCCCCCCTCTCCCTTCCATTGAACTTTTGACCAAGACATAGAGGACCTTCTTATCTTTCTCTTTCTCTCTCTTTCTCTCTCTCTCTCTCTCTCTCTCTCTCTCTCTCTCTCTCTCTCTCTCCCCTCGCTTTCTCCTTCGGGTGCTGGGCCAGGGACCTTCGAATCGCTGGATGCCCCCGTTCGAGGATGGGAGCTGCTGTTTCGCGGTTTCACTGATCTCCATTCCTGACGCTTGATTCTCGGGAGGATCGTGAGGCTTGACTTGTGACATCTTGACAGACGCCAGGCGAGCGAGACGAAGGGGGAGCATACCATTCTGCTATCAGTACTGCTAGTCCAGGGAGGCAGGGAGCGGCCAGAGAGGAGGTAGACAGGAGATTACAGGCAAGCCTGAGCTCGACGCATCGAAACAAGAAAAACAATGTCTGAACCACTTTCGTCTCATGCAGACTCTAGCCCAGCTGCGATTCATCGAGTCATGCTCCAACAAGCATCGCGACAGTCCGCAACATCAACTCCGCCGCCGCCGCCAATCACCTTGAATCCGCCATCCCAACAGGCAGACACTTCGGCCCCCTCGGCCCAGTTGAATCCCTCGCTGCACCACCTCCCGTCCGTCTCACGAACCTTACTTCACACGCTCCGACCTCCGAGATCCTCTTCACTCCAGGGCACGTCTTCATCCGGCCAGAGACCTTCGTCGCCATCGCCGGCCCCTGGCAGCGCAACAACATATGCGCCGCACAGAGATCACTCCCGTGCGCCACCCGTTAGTCTCAAACAGCGCCCCTCGACTCCGTCTTCGCAGATCGAAAAGGCCAATTTCGCCAGCCTGTCCCCGCGAGAAGGCTCCCGAGCGCGCAATCGCTGGTCCACCTCGACGATATCCTCCACCTCCAGTCGCACCTCTCCGTTCGCGGCCCGTCGGACGGGAGGGTCCCCGAATCGTCGCGCCAGCTTCGAGGTCTCCGGCGTGCGCGGCTCACCGCCGCTGGTGAGGCAATCGTCACAGCGACTTCTTCAGGGTCGATTGCCGCCGCTCGGCGCCAATCACAACACACCCGTCGCCGTGGAGACTGGGCAGTTGGGGGCACCAGGGGTTCCACAGCCCGCACTGGGGTACCACGGCGCCAACCACCCGCGCGGCGCATCACCAGGCCCTTTCATGAGCAAGACCTTGCCCGAAACGAGGATGCCGTACGACCAAGGCCGTGAGGCCCATCCGAACCGAGGCCACTCCAGGGAGCGTTCAGGCAAGGGCAGTCAGGATTCGGGCAAGCGCGGCCAGAAGCCCCCGTCGCAGAAGGCGATGCTCTCCAAGGCCCTTCAGAAGGCCAATGCCGCCGTTCAGCTTGACAATGCCCAGAATCTCGAAGGCGCCAGGGGTGCTTACGCGGACGCATGCCAGTTGTTGCAGCATGTCCTCCAGAGAACCACCACCGATGAGGACAGACGAAAGCTCGAGGTCATTGTAAGTCGACTTGACAATAATACTACCTCCTACTAAGCCTTCTTCCTCCCCGCCCTCCGCCGGGAGTAAATCAGAGCCCTGTCTTCTAATTTCTCCATTCGCAGCAACAAACATATACAAGTCGCATCGCGGAGCTGGACCAGATGGGCCCTTGGCAGCAGGATACAACAAAGGCTTTGCCGGCCCGTCCGGAAAGCGAAGAGTACATGCGTGACATATACGCCTATTACGCAGAGTTTAGCGGCGCAATGCCCAAGACGAATCCAACCCACAGGGCGAGCCTCATGGGCGAAAGCAGCACTTCGCATGGTCGCCAGGCCAAAGTATCCTCTCCGACCCAGCGCCCAGTCAGCGGTTCTCCCCAGGACATCGTCTCCGAAAGGCGACCCTCTCATCCGTCGGATTCTTCACTCCCACCATCGTCCTTCCCAGTACGAAGCTCCTCCGGACGGCGGCCCCGAGAGGATCCGTCTCGACTGGCTCCAGCGCCCCTGTCTTCCGCCCGGTCGATATCGCCCGTGAGATTGCGCTCAGACGACGTATATGACGCCCATGATATGAGGGGCATGGGCCATGATGCTCAATCCCCGACCAGTGAAGGCAACCCGGGCCGATTCGGGCGGCGCATCTCTCAGGACGCCGGCAGCGCTTCATGGCTCGACCCTATTGACGAATCGGGAGGGTCCGTCATGAATTCGCCGCATTCGCGAAGGTCTTCGATGGGGTTCCACAGGCGGCATAATCGGATGACCAGCGGGAACACGGAAGCAGAGTTCGATTCAGCCCTCGATGCTGCCATCGAAGCAGCATACAATGACAACTTCGAGTACGGAGGACGAAGCCACTATGGTTCGCTGGAGTCGAACAGGGACTCCATCATGGGCGCCTACGGAGCTGTAGAACCAGGGCGTGAATCCGAGAGGTCGAGAAAGCGGGACAGCCACTATGGCATGAGGAGCATGCAGATGGGACGGCGAGACAGTATCCAAGAGGAACACGATGAGCAAGGCGGATTCTATGAAGACGACTCGTCCGACGAGGAGCGCATCCTTGAGGAGATCACCCGTGATTTTGCCATCGAGGATTTCACCATGGGCCAGCAGCTGCGGCCGGTGAAGGAGGATTGGATGTCGTCGGCCCTCGAGACGGACAGCCGGACCGACATCCATCCGCTCTTGCCCATGCCTGGACCCTCGGTCCTGCCCGAGCAGCTTCCAGCCCCTGACCTATCGCAGGCACCGATTCTATCGCTGCCGCAGCCGCCATTGGCCGGCCACAATCGTCAATCGTCAGAGGCGAGGTCGCTGCACCTCATGATCGAGACGACGAACCTGGGTGCGGCCAAGCCAATCGCAATGATGGCACTCAAGAGACAGTCTTCCGTGAGCACCACCGGGAGATCAGAAGTGGCTTCCATCGCCGAGTCGGTCCGGGCAGCGAGCATTGAGGAGAGATCGACGTCGTCTTCATCGCTGGTAGCAGCCACCACCGAAGGGTCCGCGCTCCCAGAACTTGGCATGATGAGCAAACGGGCCACGGGCTCCGACGATGGCTCGTTGCACGCGCCCGCGTCACCGCCTTTCAGCAAGCTGAGGAAGAAATTCTCTTCGTCAAGCCTGCGGAGCGTCAAGGGCAGGAACATGTCTCTGTCGAACCTGGAAGAGGTCGTCGACAAGTCACCCACGCTCCCGACAAGCCAGCAACAGCCTCTGAGCAAGCCGCCCGTGCCGGCACTGCCGGTCGCGCTGGCGCACACCCTAATGGCATCGTACAGAGATCACGTCAACGTCTCCATTGCGGGTGGGCTCCACTTGTTCGACCAATTCCACCAAGGCAATGAGCCCGGATCGCCGAGCGATGCGGTTTCCAACGCGCCGGTGCCGTTGGAGCCCTGCCCGGCCGATCTGTGTCTCCGCCCGTTCTGGCTGATGAGGTGCCTGTTCCAGACGCTCGTGCATCCGCGCGGTGGGTACCTCAGCAGCAAACTCTTTGTGCCCCGGGACGTGTGGCGCACCAGGGGAGTGAAGCTCAAGAACCTGGAAGAGAAGATTGCGCAGTGCGACTTCCTGACGGCGGCCCTGCTGAAGCTCGGGAAAGCGAATCCCCTCGATGCCGACGCCTTGCTGGTGGAGATGCAAGAGTTCGAGAGCGTCGTCGAGGTCGCTCAGCAGGTGCTGACCCGCAAACTCGGCAACGACGTAGGGGCACAGCACTCTGGATATGCCCCCAAGGAGGGCTCGGGAGCGGCGGACGGAGACGGAGGGTCTCAGGTCCCTCGGTCAGGCAGTGTGTCGGGAAAGCAATCGAGCTTTTCGTGGCGACGGCTTCGGTCCAAGCCTTCTACGATAGGACTGGGAGGCTCTTCTTCCTCGAGCCGCACGGGGACGGACGGGATGAAGGAGAACAGCAACGTTCCGATGACGGCGAAGCCAACGAGCCGGCCAGCCAAGCGGGATCTGTCTCAAGCCCAATTCTCCGGCCCGAACGCGACCTACATGGCTTCGTTGGCTCACCTGTTTGACGCAGCGCAGACCCTTGGTAAGTGCTCGAGATGGCATTCTTTTCCAGCTAATTGATGAGCAATGCATGCTGATCTTTCTTTTTAGACGAGATTGCTCGGCAAGTTGAGGACCCGGGCCTCAAACATGCCGACAAGACCCAGGTTGGGCTGGAGCTCGGCACACGGCACGCGGCCGAATTTTTTGGGTTCTACATCTGCCGATTCGTCCTGGCAGATCTCAGTCTCTTGCTCGACAAATTTCTCAAACGCGGCAGTGAATGGGTCTTGACCTGAGCGGGAGGCGCGCGGATCGTGATGGAGCTATGTGACTGGTGTGCCGGTAATGGCGCCGGATCACTTTGCGGAAGAGACGGAGTTTGTTTGTTGTCCCTTTTGATTTTTCTTCATTTTCGCTTTGATTTTTCTTCTTCTTTTTTTTCCTTGTTCGATCCCCCCCACCACGCCAATCTTCTCTTCATTTCTTGACCGTTATGCCTTATCATTTTTGCATGGGACAGTGGCAACCTTTGGGGGACTGAGGGAGGGCGCAGTGCTGGTAATGATGGGAACAGGGTAGAAACTCGCGGTCGATCGAGCCGATGCTTGTAATACCCCGGCAAGCCTATATACTCGTTCGAGTACTAGCAGAGAGAGAGGATGGACCAAGAGCCTGGCGAGCAGTACGAGTACGAGTACGGAGCGCGCGCATCTACTATCTAGCTGGCAATCATAACGATGCGGGGGGCCCATTCAAGCTCCTCTGCCTTTTTCCTATCTATTTCTCCCATGACTCATTCGCACATGTAATCGTTCATATATCATTGTCATCGTCGTCGTCGTCGTCTGAATACTATCATCCCCATCCTCTGAGTCGAGGTCTGCGGTGTTTCTCACCCAACCCACGGCTCTAGTCCGAATATGCACTGGCTCCTTAATATCGCTACCGGATTGGCATTAGCGTAAATGGCCGATTAATCTCCCCAATATCAGTCCAATTTCCCCGGGGGGGGGGGGGGGGGGGGGGAAAAAAAAAAAAAAAAAAACC
>NQYS01000006.1:333970-362483 GCA_003055955.1 Escovopsis sp. AC
GAGGGGGGGGGGGGGGTGGGGGGGGGGGAAAGGAAAAGAAAATAAATCGAGCCCCAGAAAATCTAAGATCGCCGGCTTGTTCTTTCACATCAGCACTTTACAGGACCTGGGTTATTCATCTCCAACGAGCCACCCAGGGCTGCATTGAGAGACATTGCGGCGCCGCCCAATGCTTCCGCCGTCGTCTGCCTCCAGATGACCCCGGTGACCCCGGCCGCGATCGCCCGACGAGCCTGGCCTCGAGCATGGTGCGCCCGACTCGGCGTTGGCGTGGCCGGGCCGTCTCTGCGCGGGCGTGCCATCCACCTGCTCGGCCCACGAGGCCCGACTGATTGCATCAGGATCCCTCCCCGGAATCTCCAAAGGAAGGGAAGCTCTGTTGACCGCAATGGGATCCTCGCCCGCGGCTTCGCCTCCAAGCCGACCCCCGCCGAGCTCGAGGCCCGCATCGCCGCGATCCCGATCGAGCGGTACCGCAACTTCTGCATCGTGGCGCACATTGACCACGGCAAGAGCACGCTGAGCGACCGGCTGCTCGAGCTGACGGGCACCATCTCGGCGAGCGACGCCAACAAGCAGATCCTCGACAAGCTGGACGTGGAGCGCGAGCGGGGCATCACCGTCAAGGCGCAGACGTGCACCATGATCTACACGCACACCGACGGCGCCGACTACCTGCTGCACCTCGTCGACACGCCGGGCCACGTCGACTTCCGCGCCGAGGTGACGCGCTCGTACGCCAGCTGTGGCGGCGCGCTGCTGCTCATCGACGCCAGCCAGGGCGTGCAGGCGCAGACCGTGTCCAACTTCCACCTCGCGTTCGCGCAGGACCTCGCCCTCGTCCCAGTCATCAACAAGATCGACATGCCCTCGGCCGACGTGCCGCGCGTGCTCGACCAGATGCAGACGACCTTTGAGCTCGATTCGGCCAGCGCCGTGCTCGTCAGCGCCAAGACGGGCCGGGGCGTCGCCGCACTGCTGCCCGCCGTGGTCGAGCGCATCCCGCCCCCCGCGGGCGACGAGCGCCGGCCCCTCAAGATGCTGCTCGTGGACTCGTGGTACGACAACTTCCGCGGCGTCGTGCTCCTCGTGCGCGTCTTCGACGGCGCCGTGCGCGCCGGCGACCCCGTCGTCTCCCTCGGCACCGGCATGCGCTACACCGTCGGCCAGGTCGGCATCCAGTACCCGCACGCCACGCCCCAGAGCGTCCTGCGCGCCGGCCAGGTCGGCTACGTCTACTTCAACCCGGGCATGAAGCGCATCCAGGACGCCAAGCTCGGCGACACGTACACGGTCCAGGGCGCCGAGGTGCTCGTCGAGCCCCTGCCGGGCTTCGAGGAGCCCAAGCCCATGGTCTTCGTCGCCGCCTTCCCCACCGACCAGGGCGACTACACCCGCCTCGCCGACAGCATCAACCAGCTCGTGCTCAACGACCGCAGCGTCACCCTGCACAAGGACTTCTCAGAGGCCCTCGGCTCCGGCTGGCGCCTCGGCTTCCTCGGCAGCCTGCACTGCTCCGTCTTCCAGGACAGGCTGCGCCAGGAGCACGGCCGGAGCATCATCATCACTGAGCCCACGGTGCCGACAAAGGTCGTCTGGAGCGACGGCTCCGAGGAGATCATCTCCAATCCGTCCCTGTTCCCGGACTCGAGCGACCACCGCATCCGCAGCGCCGAGCTCTACGAGCCGTAGGCCTCCCTTTCCTTTCCTTTCCTTTCCCTTCCCCCCCCTTCATCAAGAGTTTGTTAGTCCCCCCCTTGCTAACACACGCCAGGTACGTCAAGGCCACCATCACCGTCCCCGAAGAGCATCTTGGTCGGGTCATCGAGCTGTGCGAGGCGAACCGCGGCGAGCAGAAGAGCCTCGAGTTCTTCCACTCGTCGCAGGTGATCCTGGTCTACGACATCCCCGCGGCGCAGCTCGTCGACGACCTCTTCGGCAAGCTCAAGGGCGCGTCCAAGGGCTACGCGACGCTCGACTACGAGGACGCCGGGTGGCGCCCGAGCAAGCTCGTCAAGCTGCAGCTGCTGGTGAACAAGCAGCCCGTGGACGCCATCTGCCGGGTGTGCCACAGCACGCAGGCGGACCGGCTGGGGCGGCACTGGGTGACCAAGTTCAAGGACCACGTCGACCGCCAGATGTTTGGTATGTTTATGAAATTCTGTCTTCTTCACAGTGGCCCATGAAAGTTGTTTGGTTTTCCTTTACACAGCCCCATTTGAAGCCGTTGGGGCATCTTGGCTAACGCTCGACAAAGAGGTCATCATCCAGGCCACGGTGGGGAACAAGATCATCGCGCGAGAGACCATCAAGCCGTTTCGCAAGGACGTCCTGGCCAAGCTGCACGCGAGCGACATCTCGCGGCGCAGGAAGCTGCTCGAGAAGCAGAAGGAAGGGCGCAAGCGGCTGCGGGCCGTCGGCAACGTGGTCATCGACCAGTCCGCCTTCCAGAGCTTCCTGTCCAAGTAGGCCGCGCGCCTGACGGGGCCCTCCGATGCCGTCCAATCTCATTATCTACTCCATCGCACATGTACATCGTGATCTAGCTATGAAAAAAAGAAAATCTTTTGCTTCCACACACGGCATTCCCGCATCAGAGGCGCGCCGCGGCGTCGGCGTGCTCGGGCAGCCCCGCGCCCAGCCTGGCCCTCTCCATCAGCGACTTGCCCAGCCCGCCACTGCGCGTGCCCTTCTGCCTCAGGCGCAGCCTGTCCCTCTCCTCCCCCACCAAGTCCCTGTACACGTCCTCCTCCTGCCCATCATCATCATCATCATCATCATGATCGCCGTCGTCGCCGTCGGGCAGGGTGTCGCTCGGGTCGACAATCTCAAAGACGCGGTAGTCCGCGTTGGAGAACCACCATCCCGTCAGCGCCTCGCGCAGGAACCCGCCGTGCGAGAAGACGAGCACGTAGTCCTCCCCGCGACGGCGCAGGGCGTGCAGCGCGCGCCCCGCGCGGGCGAGGATCGCGGCGCGCGAGTTGGCGAAGTTGCGGGCAAGCGGGGACGTCTTGTCGGGCCAGGGGGAGGCAGCGACGGCGGAGAAGTCGAGGGCGGTCTGGGGGAAGGCGTCGAGGATGGCGGGGAGCGGGGAGCCCGTGTCGCAGGGTTTGTCGGAGTTTTCTGCGCGCGGGGCATAATATCGACACATGTCAGGGCTTCAACGCAGGACGACAATACAGCACAGGACGATATAGCGGCGTTGAAGGGCATCGTGAGAATCGAAGGGTACCTTGCCATTCGGGGTCGACCTCGATGCGGGCCCTGTCGAGCAGCCAGTCGGCCGAGAGCAGGGCCGTCTGGAGCGTGCGGCGCATGGGGCTGCTGATGACGGCGACGGAGCGGGCGCCGGCGAGGCGGGCGCGCAGGCTCTCCCTCAGGGGGGCGCACTGCTGGATGCCGAGCTCGCTGAGGGGCGGGTCGGGGATGGTATAGTCCTGTGAGGCGCTGTCAGGCGGTGGGCTCGCGGTGGTTCTGAGCCATTTGGGGGGGGGGGGGGGGACTTATGGTTCACGTTGTGCAGCGCCTGGGCGTGCCGGATGAGGATCACGGTGGGGGGCATCGTTTAAGATGAAGGAGTGAAAAGCTGACGAGAGTTGATGAGAGTTGAGAGTTGATGGGGCTGGTGAGAGTGAGGCTGAGAAGGAGGGGCAGGGCTGCTTTGGAGTGCATGAAGCAGGTGGTTTGTCAGCATCGCGAGGGCACGTGAAACGACATGCGTGTCTGCGATTTGGCCTCGACGTCTCGAGGCTTTGCAGGATTCGGGATATGATGATACATGGATATGTCCAGGAACGAGATTGAAAGATGGATTCTGCATATGATGATGCCGGCTAACCTGGCCTGCTTTATGCTGTCTGCGCACGATGCATTCTGTACTTTGTATCCCAGTCATGACAGCCCCTATAGCCCTTCGTTATATATGTTGTATCAACGGCATGGATCCATCGAAACGATTCACGTTTTCGTTTTCCATGCTCAGGCATTTGCGTACTCCTTGTTGAACGCCCGCCCAATGACCATCCTCCTGATCTCGGACGTCCCCGCGCCGATCTCGTACAGCTTCGCACTGCGGCAGGTTAGCACTCCTATAACGAATCCAGGAATCAAGAGAAAGGGGGCCCAACTCACTCCCTCAGCAGCCGCGAGGCCGGCATCTCCTCGGTGTAGCCCATGCCGCCGAGCAGCTGGATGCAGTCGAGGGCGACCTCTGTGGCGCGCTCTGCGGCGTAGAGGATGGCGCCGGCGCAGTCCTGTGTGCGGATGACGCCACCCTCGTCGACGGCGCGGGCGGTGGCGTAGGTGTAGGCGCGCGAAGCCTGCAGCTTCGTGTACATGTCCGCGAGGCGGCCCTGGACGAGCTGGTTGTGGGCGATGGGCTGGCCGAACTGGCGGCGCTGGTGGGAGAAGGGAAGGGCGACGTCGAGGGCGGCCTGCATGAGGCCGAGGGGCCCCGCGCTGAGGACGAGGCGCTCGAGGTCGAGCCCCTCCATGAGGACGCGGACGCCGCCGTCGACGGCGCCGAGGACGTTCTCGGCGGGGACGAAGACGCCGTCGAAGCTGAGCTCGCCCGTGTTGCTGCCGCGCATGCCCATCTTGTCGAGCTTGCGCTGGCAGCTGAAGCCGGCGGAGCGGGTCTCGACGAGGAAGGCGGTGATGCCGCGGGAGCCGCGCTCGGGGCTTGTCTTGGCGTAGACGACGATGAGGTGCGCGTCGGGCCCGTTGGTGATCCACATCTTGGACCCGTCGAGCACGAAGCCGCCGTCGACGGGCTTAGCCGAGAGGCGCATGCTGACGACGTCGCTGCCGGACCCGGACTCGGACATGGCCAGCGCGCCGATGGTCGTCCCCGCGACGAGGCCCGGCAGGTACTTTGCCTTTTGCTCGGGCGTGCCGTTGAGCTGGATCTGGTTGACGCACAGCTGCGAGTGCGCCGCGTAGCTCAGCCCGATGGACCCGGACGCGCGCGACAGCTCCTCGAGCACCACCGCGTGCGCCTGGTAGCCCATGGCCATGCCCCCGACGTCCTCGTCCGCCGTGATGCCCAGGAGGCCCGCCTCGCCCAGCTTGGGCCACATGTCGTTGGGAAACGCGTTGCTCTTGTCCGTCCGCGCCGCCACCTCCTCGGGGATCTCGCGCCGCGCAAACTCCTGCACCCGCGTGCGCAGCTCCTCCAGGTCCTCGGCCGTGGGCGGCACGAAGCCCTTGGGGTGCTTGTTGGACGAGTGCGATCGGGTCTGGACGGCCGTGGCCAGGGGGCCTCGTGAGGCGGAGACGGCGACGGCGACGGGGCGAAGGCAGGTCCGGGCAGGCCGCGCCAACGCCCTCAACGGTCTCAAGCTGGCCATTGTGAACGAAGAAGAAAAAAGAAGACAGCAATCAGTCAATTCGATGAACTCGCTCGCAATCGGATATCCTCAGGGCGCAGGATGGGACAATGGCACGCACAGTCGAGGTGATGATGATGCAGAGTCTCCAAGTCTCCAAGTCTCGTTACCTCGGCTGCATCAGACTCTCTCAAGCTTATCGGCGGCGCGCGGCTTATCGCGGCTCAGCGCGGCTTCCCTCGGCCCCCCCGATCCGGCAACCTCATCCCTCGGAATGCCTCCATCCATCTTCCCAAGCCGGGCCTCGTTTCCCCTCCCACGACCTCCATTGCCATTGCCATTGACCTGTGCAGCCCGGCCCGTCAGGAGTATTCCAGCAGCATGTCCCAGTCCCTCGCCCGGCCGTCCCGCCAGGCCGTCGTCCGCCTCGGCCGGTGCCTCCGCCTCCGCCGCGCCGCCGCGACGCTCACCCCGCCGCACCAGGCCGCCGCCATCTCGCGCCTCCCCACCTCCGTCGACCCCTCGTCCCCCGACTTCCTCGACAACCAGCGCGCCATGGCGCAGCTCACCTCGCGGCTGCAGGACCTCGCGGCCACAGCGCGCCGCGGCGGGCCCCAGAAGGCGCGCGACAAGCACGTCGCGCGGCGCAAGATGCTCCCGCGCGACCGCGTCGCCAGCCTCGTCGACCCGGGCACCACGTTCCTCGAGCTCAGCCCCATGGCCGGCCACGAGCTGTACCCGGAGGCCGACGTCCCCGCGGGCGGCATCATCGCCGGCGTCGGCGTCGTCGAGGGCGTCACATGCGTCGTCGTCGCAAACGACAGCACCGTCAAGGGCGGCACCTACTACCCCATCACCGTCAAGAAGCACCTCCGCGCCCAGGCCGTCGCCGCCGAGAACCGCCTGCCGTGCGTCTACCTCGTCGACTCGGGCGGCGCAAACCTGCCCCACCAGGCAGACGTCTTCCCGGACCGCGAGCACTTTGGCCGCATCTTCTACAACCAGGCCCGCATGAGCGCCGCCGGCATCCCCCAGATCGCCGTCGTCATGGGGCCCTGCACCGCCGGCGGCGCCTACGTGCCCGCCATGTCCGACGAGAGCATCATCGTCCAGGACCAGGGCCACATCTTCCTCGCCGGCCCGCCCCTCGTCAAGGCCGCCACCGGCGAGGTCGTCTCCCACGAGGACCTCGGCGGCGGCCGCATGCACTCCTCCGTCTCCGGCGTCACCGACTACCTCGCCGTCGACGACGCACACGCCATCACCCTCGCCCGCCGCTGCGTCAAGAACCTCAACTGGCCGACCGCCACATCGAGCACGGCCAAGCCCGCGTTTGCCGAGCCCCTCTACGACCCCGAGGAGCTGCTCGGCATCGCCACCACCAACCTGCGCAAGCCCCTCCCCATCCGCGAGGTCATCGCCCGCATCGTCGATGGCTCCGAGTTCGCCGAGTTCAAGTCCCAGTTCGGCACCACCCTCGTCACCGGCTTCGCCTCCATCTACGGCCACCCCGTCGGCATCGTCGCAAACGACGGCATCCTCTTCGCATCCTCCGCCCAGAAGGGCGCCCACTTCATCGAGCTCTGCGCACAGCGCGGCGTGCCTCTCGTCTTCCTCCAGAACATCTCCGGCTTCATGGTCGGCTCCGCCTCCGAGCGCGACGGCATCGCAAAGCACGGCGCAAAGCTCGTCACCGCCGTCGCATGCGCCGACGTGCCAAAGTTCACCGTCGTCGTCGGCGGCAGCTACGGCGCGGGAAACTACGGCATGTGCGGCCGCGCCTACAGCCCCCGCTTCCTCTGGATGTGGCCCAACGCAAGGGTCGGCGTCATGGGCGGCGAGCAGCTCGCCTCCGTCATGGAGACGGTCGGCAAGGCCGCAGACCCGGCCCTCAAGGATCGCATCGAGCGCGAGAGCGAGGCCCTCTACTCCACCGCGAGGCTCTGGGTGCGTACCCTTTTCCTTACCCTACCTGACCCTGGCTTGAACCCTTTAGCTTCATTCATTTCACATCACAGGAAAGAAGATGCTTGCTTCATTCTATACGTGTTATGCTAACGCCAAGTAGGACGACGGCATCATCCCCCCCCAGCACACGAGGCAGTACCTCGGCCTCGGCCTCCAAGCCGCCATGGGAGGCCGCAACACCGTCAAGCCGGGCGAGACAAAGTTTGGCGTCTTCAGGATGTAAATCCGCGCCGCGCCGCATCATGTCCATGTCCGTAACCAAGTCATCATATAGAAGCATTGCCAATTCCTGCTTGTTTGTTTGTTTGTTCGTTTGCTATGCATTGATCCATTAGATCTGTTGTACTCCGTAGCGTTGCGCCCGGCCTTTTGGGTGGGGTTTCGAGGAATTTACGCCAATTGTGACCTCCGACACGGCTAAGCGGACATCCGTCATCTCAATCCCTCCGCACTTATCACAGATTCAATCAGGAATCAGCGAAATGTCCTTCATTTTGTATGCAAGATCTTGCACCGCATAGCTCGTCTCGGGCGAAATCCACAACAAAGCGAACAAACGGCCCATTCTCCCAAGACATGACGCTTGGCCGCAGTCCTCCCGAGGAGATGTCTCCCTCGTCTCCCTCTCGTGGTATCACAAAGGCAATAAGGAAAACTAAATCAAGCTGCTTTACCTCTTCTCCGAGGCTGCATCCCACCTCATGTCCTGGACACATCAAGAAGCACGCGCTATCACGGTCAACGACGTCACTCCACTCAGCTTAGGTATCTTCTCCTGGCCAGTGGCGCTTTGCCCGAGTCTGACGGCGGCTGATACCAGATCGACGCTGTTGCTACCGCCGATCACGAGGTTGCTTGCCTCTTCAACTGTCACTTCACCATCGAGGCCTGACGCGCCGAGGGCGGCTTGACTGAAGAAGTCCTGGAGCAGGTCGTGCGCACTGGTGGCAGAATCGATGTTCTCCTGCTGTAGAACATAGAGAACGGCTGTACGCGCAAAGTCCAGTGTCTCCTCCGTCACAACAAAGACTTCCGAGGTGATCGGTGAGCTACTGCCGCTTGGAGATTCCGCCGAGCCGGACGGGGTACCTGGCGACACACTGTCATCGGTCCTCTTGGGAAAATGGAGAGTGCCGGAGACGGAGGCTCCACGCCTTCTGCTTCTTGTGGCCTTGTCTCCATTCGTGCTGGTGGCCGAAGTTTTGGCCTCGATTGGTGCATTTGCATCACCGAGTCTGGTGTCTTGACGGTCGAAGGTGACCAGCGAATTCTGCGCAATGCACGAGAGATTCGCCGCATTGAGCCTCGCGAGGATCACGGTGGCCGAAAGCGGGATGGAGAAGTTCTTGGCCGAGTCGGCGACGATGCGAGGCACGGCGCTTCCTAGAGTGGCATTGTTGATTCGAGACGAACCGTCCGTCGCGATCAGATTGGAGACGAGGCAGCCCCTGGAGCCTGCGATATCGCACCCAGTCCCCGTGTACCCATTCGTGCAGATGCACGAGCACTTGTCTTCCAGGACCACGTTGATGCCCCCGTGGAGGCAGTTCAACAACTTCTGGCATTTTTGAATATTCATGGCAGAGTCCTTCTTCCTGAAGACCACCAACTTCAGAGGCACCGCGACTGCTGCCGCGATCAGGCACAAGATGAGGAAGACGAGGAGGACAACGGCCCAAAGGGGGAACCCACAGTATCTGCGAGCTTTCCCGCTGCTCTTATTCGTTCCATCCAGCTTGCGGGAATCCGTCTCGCGGTTGCGAGCTGCGGCCAACTTCAGAAACAGTGAATTTCGCTGGGCAGATGTCTTCTCTTGAGGGGGGACCGGCGGTGGAAACGTTGGCAGCGATCCTGACGAATCAGAAAAATTGCGTTCATGTGCTAATCATGTTAGATGAGAAGCCTTGTCTGAGTCTGATGGGAAAAGGGGGTAATCGCGGAGAAGAGGGGTGATGGGTTAGGCGGCTTACCGTTTGATGACTGGCTCGCATTTTGAAAGGTGCTCCGGTCGTGCGAGAAGTCGAGATCATCGTGCCTGCTGGACGGCCGCTTGCCCATCTCAATCATGGCGGCCAGTCTTGTGGCTCGGAGAATGAGATCCGGGAGACTCGTGAGACTGCCCCTAGCTTCGGCTGCTCGGACAGCATCGATATCAAGCTTGGGCAGGCGCCTTCCCGCTTGAAGGCGCTTGACTGGCGGTGGAGAGATGGTGACCTCGTGCCATTCTTCCGAGTCCGAGGCACAAGTTGACTGCACGGCGTCGGTCACCGTGAGGGGAGTCTCGAGCAGACGGCTGGTCGTGGCGCGGTCGGTTTCGGGCGTTCCCGCTTGCTTCTGAGTGCTCGGGGAATCGGCTGAGATATCCATGAATGACGTATTTCCGTTGAAGGGGTTGTGGCTTGGCGAGAGTGACCGTTGATACTCGTGATGCCTGGGAGTCTCCCGGTCCATCTGTTCACTTCCAGAGCCCGAAATGCGGCCGTTCTCATCGCTGAAGCCGAAGCCGAAGCCGCCATCCATCAATTGGTTTTCGTCGTGGGTGCGCTCGTCATGTTGAGATCCCTCCGGGCTGACATCGAACTCGCCGGAGTTACCATATATGAAATCAGGCATGCCAGCGCTCGAGGCAAAGGAAGTGTGAGACCCGGTGCTGTTCATCTCCTCGACAATTGGCGCCACATGAGATGAAGATGAACCCGGATATAGGGTCGACCAGCCGCGACGACTAGAGGGTGGCGGTCCGAGGGCTGAAGCTCTCCAGGACTGAGATGGCTCCTCTGGGACCTCAGAGATGCTCTCGACCTGATGGGGAGCCGATAGCGGGAAAGCAACGTATCTCGGGGGCCGACGGGCAGAAGTGTGCTCCACGCGTGGTTCGGGGTCTTGATGATCCATGGGTGTTGAGACAGAATGACGCAAAGATCGGGTTGAGTCATGGAGATATGACATCTCCTCCATTGACAGTCCGTGACTCGGTCGGGGTGGTCGTTGGGGAGGGGCTCGTTGACGATCAGGGGCGGAGACAAAGGGATCGGGGCCCATGGATTCGGGAGCATGAAGGACTGCAAGCGGCCAATGCTGGTCCAGCGACGCTCCAGGGATGAGTCTTGGTTCTTCATCTGATGCTGATTCTTCGCTCAAGTCGGTCAGAATAGATCCTGATCCAGCCGCCTCGTAGGAGGCACGTGGGATCGGTGGCGCAGGGCGTCGCGGACCCGCCTCCTGCTGTGAGCTCAGTCTTTGCGTGACGTCGGGCTCAGACAGAGAGGCTCGCGGATGTCGAGGGTGTATCGGATGCAAGTTGGCGCCTGGGTTGCCGGGATAGCCAGGGCCGATGGATTCCCTGGATGCCTGAGAGCGTCTCGCGCGAGGTGCGTGGTCCTCCAAATCTCCTTGCCCGACACGACGGTCCCGGCTCCTCTGACTTTCTTGGCCACGCGCCGAGGCCATGGAAGCTATTATGACTCTTGTGGCAGTGGGTGTCTATGCAATTGCCGCCGTCTTCAGACCAGCTGAGGAGGCGCGCGTAGCCGTCCAACCCCAAAGGTGCAAGTATCCGAATCCTTCCACCACAATCGAATACAGAACTCTGTCTAGTCCGAGGAATCCAGATCGTGAACCACCAGACTGGATAACGGATCGAGGCAGGTGATGTCTGAACCCGAGTCGAGAATTTTAGGCCTATGACGTGGTGGAGTTGCACCCGCGAGACCTTGGAACGCTGGGAAGGACTTTTTTTTTTTTTTGGGGGGGGGGGGGGGGGGGAAAGAGAGAAAGAATCGAGATACAAAGGAGATTGAAGGGATAGAAGTGGAGATGGGAGTGATGAACTTGAAGGAGGAAGGAAAAGGCGCGAATATGAAAAGAAGGAAGAAAATATAAAATTGAAAAGAGACACCGTTTGAGCTTTCTTCAAAAGAACGTCAGAATGGATCAAGAGAATCATAGAGAAACGAAAAAAATCCTGTGATGATATGATCAGCCATGTTTCAAAGTTGTGAGAGAGGGTCGGTCTTCGGTCTTGGGAAGAGCACGGTGACACGACAACGATGGCAGCAAGGCAGGAAATGTTGATGATCTGGATTTCCAAACGTACAAGAGCAATGATGGCGTAAATCTCTAAACGACTTTTTTCTTTTTTGCCCTTTCCTCCTCTTTTTTCTCTTCTTGAGGCGGCCAGTAATCAGATGGATCCAGATTTCCGTGGCGCGGTGGGATTGATCAAGCGAGAGGCCGGCCAGGGACTCAGTCCAGGCGACGTCTGGCCGAGGATGGGTGATGGCAGGGAAGCTGTGGGCGACGCGAAGTTGCAGGTTGCGGCGCCGCAGAACATGGCACGACTGAGACGATTGAGAGGAATGGTTGGATGAAGTCGGCGGCGGCGGTGGAGGCGGAGGTGGAGGCGACAACGACGGGCTGCTTCACGTGGCCAACGTCTTGGAGGGAATACTGAGCTGAGACGCCGAGGCCCCTGATTCCTCTGTGGCCTGCCCGAGGAGGCTTGGGAGCGGCAACTGTTGGAGGAAGAGGGCAGTGCTAGGACGGCATAACATGAGCCAGTGACCAGACTGGAGGGAGCTGGGTTCGAGCCCCTTGGTTTTGATTCCACTAGAAAACGAGGCTGGCAAAGGTCTGATGTTTGAAGGAGACGAGAAAAGGACAGAAATGAAATCTCTCACGTACCGTTTGAAGCACTTGTTGCCACGCGGTAGTAGTAGTAGTAGTAGTAGTAGTAGTAGTAGTAGTAGTAGTAGTAGTAGTAGGAAGAAGAAACGAGCGATACCCTTTCCTCGAAATGGGAGGATACCTGAGGGTATCCAAGAGGAGGAGAAAGATGAGGAAGAAGACGAGAAAGACGAGAAAGACAGACGACGAGGAGGACGAGGAGGAGCAGCGACCTGAGGCTGGAAGCCGGTGGCTGTTGGAGGGAAGGAGGGAAGGAGGGAAGGAGGGAAGGAGGGAAGGAGGGAGGAGGGAGGAAGGAAGGAAGGAAGGAAGGAAGGATGGATGGAGTCTCGGAGAGGACCTGCCTGGCCTGGGCAGGAGACGAGGAGACGAAGAGGAAGGCGAGACCGTCCAAGCCGGGCTCGGCTCCGAGGGTAGGAGCGCGAGTTGTGTTGGTCGGTCCTGCTAGTAGATGTACGAGTACATACTCCGCACCACGAATAAAGTGGCAGAGGAAATGATGGATCTGGATCTGGATCTGGTCAGAGTTGGAAGCCTAAAATACCTTCAATCAAGGGTTGATTCTTGATTAATGGATGCATTACTCCGTACGGAGTGCTGGTAGCTAGACTGGATGGCGTTACGGGCTGATTTGAGTTTGGCGGGCTGCCCGAGAGATGGAGGAGGAAATTTGGCAATTCACGGTCTTGACGGAGTGTGACTTGAATATCAAGGCCGTGATTCAGCCAGAGCGTCGATAGTACTCCGTACTCCGTACTCCGTACTTCGTAATGCATCATCATTCTCGGAGAGCCTGTGTTCCGTGCGTTGGGGGCGATGGTTCTGATGGCGACGTTGCCCGCAAGTGATGCAGTCGACATTGGACCCGATTGTCGCGGTGTTGAATAGTACGGAGTAGTACTCCGTAGAGACAAACACGGGGGCGTACGGAGCACAGTATCCGTGCTGCGTACTCCGTATTGTCATCGACAAGACTCAATGCGCTACTCCGTACGGAGTACTCCATACCTACTACGGAGTGGCACAGCCCATCTTCTGCCAAGGAGCCTTTGTGGCTTTGAGGACCGGCGTTGTCCTCCTGTTCAAAGTATGTTGCCTTGTTGTCGAGATGAAGGGCATCCGCGATGACGGACTTGAAACCCACCCACAGCCACTCCCGGATCCGCGAAAGAGTCCATCCGTACGGAGTGTATCATCCAGTGCTCCTCAGTCCTGGGGAAGCCCAGTTCCTGCATCTGGCCCGTCTGTCGAGGCACGTCCCGGCGCTGCTTGTACGGAATCCTTGTCTTGTCTTGTCTTCTGGTGATATTCTGTAGTAGGAGATGCTCCGTATAGTGCGAGGAGGTAGGGAGTAGGTAAGGTAGTATTGAATTGATAGGATCTATTTGACCCACCAATGAGGCCGTTCTGTGCCGGCATATGCAGGGCACTGTGTTGGACCTATCCAGGCACTGTATCCAAACCGGCGTCAGGCTGCATGGCCACAGTATCCGGAACGCAATGCAATAATAAATCTTCTGCATCCCCGCATCGCGCCGTCGATTCGGATCGGACATGCATGATCGATGGATGGATGGATGGATGGATGGATGGATCTTCACGCCTCGACGGAACACCGCAGGTTTCGCAGAACATCACGTCAGCATCTCAGGATCTGCATCGCCCTCCTCGATGCCCTTTACAAATGCCTCGTCATCCAGGCACTACTACTACTCAAGTCCATCTATCTGATGCAGCCAAAGAGCCATCAACCCGTTCCAGAACCAGAGCCTCACCCTTGAAATCTCACAGACACGTCCACATAAGATGGATCCAGAAGTCCCTCCCCATCCAGCCCATCCCGGCTCCAACAGACCGCGATTCCAGGGGAATCCCCTCGATGCAGCCGGACCCTATCGACAATTCCCTCCCGCATCCACGTCCGCTTCGCAACCCGTGGTCCGTGGTCTGTGGTCTGTGGTCCGTGCTCCGTGCTCCGTGCTCCGTGCTCCGTGCTCCGTGCTCCGTGCTCCACGCCCCGGACCAGCGTTCCACGTTCCACGCTCCAAGCTCCCTGTTCCATGCTCCATGACCATGCCCCATGACCGTGCCCCTCGAGCCCCAGATCTACTCCGTATGTACATACGAATACTCCGTACGGAGTACAGCGACGGATCAATGCCTCTGTTGGGCCGTCCCATGCAAACCCTCGAGCCACGAGCCCAACAGCCCCGCAAGTGGGCCATGCATGCATCTCATGCTCCCACGAGCACTCGTACATACTCCGCACATGCTCCGTATATGGCCTCTCCATGCATCATCATGCACCTTTGCAATCGACCAACCCCCAAATATAGATATACAGGTAAGTCCCTTATGTACGGAGTGCAATAATCCATCTCCAAGAATATTCATTCCATCCCCTCAAAGCAGTCCTCAGTCTCGCACCACGACTACTCCGTACTAACTCCAATCCATGCTTCCTCCATACTCCCTCCTCTCAACCAAACCCTCCGCGCCCCTTGAAACGCCTCATCTCATCAACTCGAGGCACCCCCCCCCCCCTCCCCCGGGGGCCCAACACGCCTCCAAGGACCGAGCACCCCGTACGGAGCACTCCGTAGACACTCAGCACTCATCACCCCCAGAATAGTAGCAATACGCAATACGCAATACGCAGCACTCTGTAGATGGAGCATCAAATCGACATTCTCCATACCCCTCACACCCATCAACGCCATCGGGTCCTAAACGCGTTCATGCACGAGCAGCCCATCCTCAGCATAGGCTGCCAGCTCGCCTCCAGTCACATCACACATCATCCATCACACATCATCCATCACATCACACATCTCGCATCGACATCTCGCATCGCCCATCACATCGCCCATCACATCGCACCGCGCATCGCACAGCGAGGCACGCAAAACGCCAAAAGGCACCGAGCAGCCGCTCCCGCCGCCACCTCCCGTCATGTGCAACACTCCAAGTCTCCAAGTCTCCAAGTCTCCAAGTCTCCAAGTCTCCAACCCATAGTCCCGCCTGGTCCCTTTGAATTACGCACGAATCACCACACACCCCAACTCTGTTAAATACCAGGGAATCCCAAAACACATCATCATCACGCAGAGCAGCAATCAAATATCAGCCCCGAGACAATCTCGGCCCTTTTCTTCTCTTCCTTGTGGATGTACGTAAATACATTTTGGACATGTAAAACCGCCCGTCATCATATTCCCCATCATGCTCATACCGATAAGAGTGTCCCGTCATCTGGTGTGATAAAAAAACAAAAGCAACAAAAAGGGCTTCGTCAATGAACAGAAAAAATAAACGAGAAAAAAAAAAAGAGGGAACAACCATGGATATATAAATAAAAGCAACCCGAAGACTCCATGATCCCTCCCACACCAAAACCGGCAAAGAAAAAAAAAAGGGGGAAATGAAAAAAAAAAAAATAGAGCACGGAGAGACGTGAACAAGAAGGCGTCAACATCGTTGGAGATGTCTTGTCACGGTCAATCATCCACTGCACCTGTCAGTTTCATTGGATGGTCTCCGGTCCAGGCTTCAAAAGCTCCGAGAGTCCGCAATATCCATATTGCCCCCTCCGAGCCGCACAGACATACGCTGGCGCATAGATATTCATGACAAGGAGAAAGAAGAAGACAGGTAGTCTACTCCTGGATGGCGTCCCGGTAGACCGGCAGGGTGGACACCTGCGACTCTTCGTCTTCCATGAGGGGCTGCTTCTCCGCCTCGGCGCTCATGTCCTTCCTCAAGGGGGATCTCGCGCGCGGGCAGCCAGCGACGTGGGCGCGAGGGCATCTGCGCCTAAAAGCGGTAATGATGCGGTAGACGATGCCGCAGACAAAGATCCCGACGCTGTGCGCATTTTGTTAGCAACCTATGTTCAATGCATAAAGACGAGGACTAGAATTCCACGAGGCGGAATGAAAAAAAAATCAGGAAGACGTACAATGCAAGGCTGACGCCGGCCGTGACACCGACGACAACGGGAAGAACAACATGGGAAATGATGCTCCTTAGGAAACGAGCGCGGGTGTGGGTCTTGGCCGAGTAGTACGAGTTCGCGTGGTGGTGATCGTGGCGGTTGCCGTTGGCGTCCGCCATGGAGCCAGGCTGACCGTGTCCGTGAGCGTGTCCGTGAGCGTGTCCGTGAGCGTGTCCGTGAGCGTGCCCGGAGCTGTGGCCCTTGAAGCGCCTGCAGCCCGAAGCCCGCATGAGTCCTCTGAGAGCGTCGTGGATCGTGGCCTTGATGTGGCACCAGGCAGTGGTGCAGTGCTGACGGGCGGGCTCGATGAGTTGCATGTTTCCGATGATGAGTTCGTCGGTCTTGGTCCTGATAAGGCCGAGCTTGACGATGGGCACCTTGTCGACGGGCCTGTTGCCGACCTCGATGACGCGGAAGACGAGGTCGATGAGCTCGAGCTGCTCGTTCTCGTCGAAGGCGAGCGGGACCGTCAGGAGGCTGTAGCCGAGGCGCTGCCTGCCCTCGCGGCCGTCCTCCCTGAACATGGTCGTTACGAGGTCGCCGTTCCACGGGTCCGCGTCGGGGTACAGCTCAAAGCCGTTGAGCATGAGCCTGGTGCCGTTCTCGACGGCGAAGTCGAGGCGGAGGTTGGTGTCGCGGCCTCTGCATTGCTTGCACGGGAGCTCCAGGCTCTGGTCGAGCAGCATGTTCGGGGGCTGGATCGGCGCCGTCTCGCTCTCGGGGATGGGCGCGGGGTCGCTGATTTGCGTCGAGACGTCCGGGACGATGAGGAGGGCGGATGCCGCCGCGGCGAGGAAAAGCTGTTTGAACAGCATGGCGAGCTTCAGAGGTCGGTAGACTGGAGAGGAAGCCGGAGTCCAGTAGAGAAATTGATCGAGAGAGGATGTAAGTCGAGAACAGAAGAGAGCGGGAGTGGATTAGAGAAATGGCCGAAGAGAGAGAGAGTGTGTGTGAGAGACAAGCTTTGCTCAACCCCAGGTGAGCTCAAGTCGCGCCCAGAGACCGGGACCTCTTCTTTCGGCGTCCGCTGTATCCGCGAACCCCGAGATCGTTCAAAGTCAGTTAGAGCGTCGATGAACCGAAAGGAATGTGTTTTTTTTTTTTTTTTTTTTTTGCGTCGCGGAGAGGATGACGCAGCAAGAGGGAAAGATTCGGAAGTGCGAGAGTCTGATGTAGTCGAGGTGATGGGTGTCGATGGATGACGACGCTCGACGCTCGACGCTCGACGACGGAGTCCGCGGAGTTTTAGAAGATTCCGCGACGGAGTACCTGCTGCGAGTACTCGGTACTATTGAACCTTGGAGAGTCCGAGCTCCTTCCAGGTTCAAGAAATCCGGCCGAAGCCCCGGTGGCTGCCATTAGTGGAATTTCCTCGCAGGGCAGGCAGCGTGGACACGCCCGGGGCTCTGATTGGCCGGCCGAGCGCAACGCGTGGCAGGAGCGTCAGCGTCCGGCCGCAGGTCGCAGGTCGCACTGGCCCCGACGGACCGCGAGGGAGAGGGAACATGGTGCACGCGCAGCAAGGAATGCAGCTGGAGGAAGGTGCGGTGCACGCTGCAGTGGCTCTCAGGCGGTCTTGGCTGGACGGGCCTGCCCTGAAACAGCCTACCTACCTCCCACGGATGGGCAGGCGCAATCGGCTCAGCAACTGGAACTCCAACTTCCTGCCCGGATGGCCGTGGCGCACCGTACAGGACAGTCTCTATGCACACTGTCCTGCTGAATTAGCACGTCATCGCCCGGATCTCCGATCGGCTTCTCGTCTTGGGAAGGAAGGTCGTCGACAGCATCCATTACTAAGCAGATCGCCAGGTCTCTGCGACCCACGAAATGCAGGGCAACTCCAAGAGGCCTTGATGATGACCAGGTCGGCATTTGATTATTCGATGACCAGGTCGAGACAGGTCGAGACAGCATCGAGCAGGGTCAGCACGGTGCAGGCATCCGGCAATTTATTACGTCTTGATGAGTCGAGACTGCGACCGCGACCGCGACTGCAACGCAAACCCCAACAACACACGGCATGGCCTCGTCCTGGCTTGGCTTGGCGCGGCACGCCTCCATCATCTCGCCCACAGCCTGCTGCTTCACGGATTCTCCGCACTGCTCGGCTGCTGTCCGACGAGCTGCAGATGTGATTGCTTCAGGGACAGCCGCAGCCGCAGCCGCAGCAGCGCCTCGGCCTCGTCCGCGACCCGGCTGACACTACTCCGTACTAGAGACAACATAGAATGTTGAGCGAACGAGAGAGAAGAGCCTGAACGCCTGACGCCCAAGAACAAAGAGACTCATTCATATTAACCAGGAGCAATATCGAAACAACCTTGCAGCCAAGCCACCACCCCCAGCTACCGAGTACAGGATCTCTTGCTCGCAGCCATCATGCCGCACATCGTACTCCGTGCTCCGCATCCCTACTTCGTACGTACGGAGCACGGCGCACCCCGTACTCCCGACACTCAACACGGGCAGTACTCGTGAAAGTCCAAAGTCCCCCGGTCCCTGTATTAGCGGAGAAAAGAACACAGTCCGACAATAGCATCACGAAATTCAATCATCCGGACGCTTGACCAATCAATCAATCAATCAATCAATCAATCAATCAATCAAAAAAATCGAGCAATCACGCAATCCCCTCGTCGTCGTCGTCGTCGTCTTCCCCCCGAAAGGCAGCGGCCATCTTCCGGACCACTCGACCAAGCGCGGGAATCCACTTCTTCGCATTCGTCTTCCCAATTAGGCCGTTGCTCAGGTTCGTCACGTTCTGGTGCCGATGCAAGGGCGAGTCCGCCCCCCACGGGTAATTCGGGTTGTCGGGTAATTGCGCCTCGGAGATCTCGACCGTGGGGATCGGATAGGGTCTTCTCGAATTCGATGCCGCGCCTTTGACCGTCGAGGTCATGAACGTGGTCGCGTCGCCTGCAGCTACCATGAGCCATTTTCCTGCTTCACTGACAGGGGGGTAGAAAGGAAAAAAAAAAAAAAGGTGGGAAGTGTCGACACTTACTCGATGAGTTCCATGAATAGGTGTGGGTTGTGTTCCAGTGCCCGCTGTGGTGCCTGGTGCTCGTCGTGTTGCACGTCGTCAACGGGTGCTTTGTGTGCGGCGCCGTCGTCATGGCCGGCTTCCTCGTGTGCGAATGCGAATGCGTGTGCGCGTGCGTCTTGTACTTGGTCAGACACCGCTCAAAGGTGGCCGTGCCGCTCACCACCTGGCTGCAAGACGTGGCAGTCGCGCTGATGTTGGGATACCTGTACGTCCACGACGGGTGCGTGCAAGTCGACGTGCTTCGGCTCGTGTTCCAATGCCCGCTCGATAAGGGCCGTGTCGTGATGGTGCCGGTCTCTACGGGAGACGACCCCGTCAGGGTGATGAGCCATGTCGAGCCGCCCGACGTTGACGTGCTGGTTGTCGACCAGGGCAGGTTCAACGAGGTCGAGCTGGCGTCCGCGGACGCAGATGTGGTGATCACAATCACCGACGGCGTCTCCGTAAACGTAGAGACCGTCAGCGTCACGAGATGCGTCGTCGTCGTAGTCGTCAACGCGACTGGTGTTGAGGTCTGGGTCTCTTCGGCCTGGCTCGTCGTGTTGGTCCAGCTGGCCGTCATCGTCCCTGTGATCGGTAATCCGGACGATGCCTGGCCTGAGCTCCACGGTGCCGTGGCCGTGTTGATGGAAGTGCCTCCGCTGACCCAGCTGCTGGTCGTTTGGTTGCCCGTCGGGAATGGAGGCTGGCTCGAGCCGGACGGCAACACCCACGAGGTCACCACCGTGGTCTGCACCTCGGTCCCGCTCGTGACGGTGGCAGTGATCACTGTTGGCTCGACGGTTACCGAGCTGGGGCTCTCGACTCCGGACGAGATCGGCCGGGTGGCAGACGTTCCTGTGATGCCAGTCACTGTGATCCCGGTTCCCGTAGCTGTCCCACCAGGCAGCCCGCTGCTGGTGTTGGTAAAGGGAAACGGCGCACTCGATTCAGTCCAAGTCGTCCGGCTCAGCGTCTCTACCCCCGAAGCAGAGGACCAGGGCCCCGTCCCCGTGCTCACTGGCGGGCTCGAAAGTGTCTCGACGGCAGAGGTTGACGCAGGCTCAGTGATCGTAGTGACAAAGGTAGTCAACGCCCCGGAGATCGTTGCAGTCTCGGTGATCCCGGTTCCGAAAGCCGTCCTTGTTGCGTTAGTCGTGGGGAAAGGCGGGCTCGAGTCGAGCGTCTTGCTTGATCTTGTGCCGCTGCTCCATGTGAGCCCCCAGCTTGTAGTGTTGACCGACGTTGCGGACACCGAGCCAGAGACCGAGGCAGAGACGGACGAGGTGATCGTGACAGTGGCATTCAGCGTCACGACCTGGCTCGAGCTCTGTCCAGTGGTCCAAGTGATATTCGGGGGAGGGAACGTGACCGAATGACTCGGGATACTGGACCAAGGCAGCGAGGATACAGTGACAGTCCCTCCCTCTGTGGCAGTGCTCTCCGGCACGGTCGAGTTGCCGAACGGAGGTGTGCTGCCGGGATCAGTCACCGTCCAGGTGGATATCGTCCCCGGAGCAGACGTTCCTTGGCCTGGCACGGGAGAGGTCACTCCCCAGCTTGATGTGCCAGTGACTGGGCCGGCAGATGAGGTGGCTATGGCAGTCGTGTTGACCGCAGTGGAAGCCGACACAGATGTTGTGATGTTCTGCGAAGGTGTTGGTGACGTGAATGTCGTCGGCGTAATTATGGAGACCGAGCCGGAGACTGACACAGAAACAGAACCTGTGCCAGTGGGTGTGGCCGTCTCTGTCACTACTCCTGTGCTATTTGTCCACGACGCCGAAGTAACAGGACTGATGATGCTCACGGTTCCTGAGGGCGTGCTGGTTTCTGTGCCAACCGTAGTTGAGATGGCCGTCCCGGTCAACCATGAAGTGAACACAATCGTGGACTGGCCTTGGGTAGCAGTCGATGAGTTCACCACAGGAGCAACAGAGCTCGTACCGGACCAAGTCAACGTCGATTCTTGAAGATTAGTCAAGGTGCTCATGGCATGCGTGCTTTCCTGCGCGGTTGAGGTAGTCGTCGTGCTGATGGCAGTCCCGTTCAATGCAGACGTCAAGCTGGTGGTAGTTGTCGCCCCCGGAGAGGAGGCTGTGAGGCTTGAGGAGGACGGCATGATCGTGCCGTTGATGCTGCGAGAAGTTGTCTCAGACCCAAGCACCGAGGAGCTGCTCAACGCGGATGACAAAGTCGAGGTGACATTTGGGAAAGCCGTCACCGTACCGAAGACGGAAGAGACCTGTGAAGTCTGACCCTCGGTCGGGGACACCTCGCTTGAAGGCCACGGGTTCCAAGTGGGAAAGGTAGTCAGGTCGGATATCGTGGTGGTCGTGGTATCAATAACAATAGAGCGTGTCACAGTGCCCGAGACAGAGGTAGACACTGCAGTCGTCGAGATGGAGACTCTTGATGTGGTATTTGTGGCAAGGGAGGAAGAACTGGTGACGGTACCCAAGACCGAAGAAGAAGTCCAAGGAGCGGTGCCGGAAGAGGTGGACGTGACTTCACTCGACGACCAGGGATTCCAGGTCGAGAAAGTCGGGAGTGAGCTATCTGTATGGCTGGACGAGACTTCGGAAGTGGGTTTCTGAGTCGATGACGCAGAGCTTGACGTAGATGCGGCCTCGCTCGACGCCCATGGATTCCATGATGAGAAAGTCGACAAAGTGTCATCGGTCTGGCTAGCCGTAGTCTTTGTCGTGGTCCCCGAGGTCGACACTGTTGAGCTGAATTTAGAGGTTGTCTCACTCGACGACCATTGGTTCCAAGACGAGAAAGTTGGCAACAGGCTCTCTGTCTGACTAGCTGAAGTCTCCGACGAAGTCTTCCCGGTCGACAGCGAAGTGCTCGATGAAGACTCAGTCTCACTCGACGGCCATGGGTTCCAAGACGAGAAGGTCGGCAAGTTACTTTCTGTTGGGCTCGAAACCTCTGATGTAGTCTTCCCGGATGTCAACGTAGTACTCACCGTTGACGAGGCCTCACTCGACGACCACGGGTTCCAAGACGTGAAAGTCGGCAACGGGGTCTCTGTCTGGCTCGAAATGTCTGACGCAGTCGTCTCTGTCGACACCCCAGAACCAGACGCGGTCCCGGAGCTTGAGCTCGGAAAAGTGGAGGCTGACGCGGCCGACTTGGTCCAGGAACGAGTCCTCGTGAAGGAGTAGTCATCGGTGTTGGACTCCACTGACACCGTGCCGGAGGAGGACGTCGCCGTACTGACTTCTGTGCTCCTGCTCTCAGATCCCGTGGCACTTTCAGAGACCGTGGCAGAATCACTGGCAGAGACACTGGCAGACATTGTGGAAGAGACAGTTGTCGAGCCAGTTCCAGACACTGGAGTCGAGACGGAGGCGTTGACTGTTGCAGACACAGTCTCTGAGACGGTGGCAGAGGTAGAGGTAGAAGAGACCCCGTGTGTAGAAGTCTCGGCGGACTCGGTGGCAGCACCAGAGACGCTTTTGCTCTCGGAGGTAGTTGTCGTTTCCGAGCTGACCTGATGGGTTGTCGACTTGTGGCTTGAAGCGGCTGTCGTCATGGAAATGCCCTCATCGATGGATTCGGTTGATGTTTCTACAGAGTATGACGTTCATATGGTCAGTCCAACCCAATGCATCAAACCCAACATTTCGAGGGAAGCATCGAAAGGGAAGGGGCAAGAATCATGACTCTGACTCTGACAGACAAGGACAATCTGGAATGATCAAGTAGGTAGTAGGAGAACTCACCAGAGAGAGAAGTAGTAGCCGTCACGACCGTCGTCGTCTCCTCGCCATAAGGAGGCGGAGGATATCCATATTCCCACGGCGGAGGATCCTCATATCCCCCCCTGGGCTTCAAAGTCTTCATCTGCGTCTCGCCTCCCTCATGATCTCCGAGCTGCGCAGCACCCAGCGCAGCCAGAACAATCACGGGCAAGATGCTCGCATAAATACCGGCCGTTCTCATGACGCTGGTCGCCGATGCACGTCAACTCAGTGGAGATGCGTGGTTACCTGCTTGCAGGACAATAGCCTATTGACGCATTAGAGAACGAGCCTGCATCAGTCGCATCAGGATAGAATGTATCAATATATGCTTACCGTGCTTCTTACTATTGTTTAAAATGAAAATGAACAATCCTCTGGATTTGGGTACAACAATAAATATAGACAATAGAATTGAGAGATGCGAGTCGATCTTTACAATTGAGGGGGCAGAGGGCTTAACGAGTGTGATGGGTGTTTAGTTAGGATAGAGAGAAGAGGATTTTTTGGATCGAACCCTTATAGAGTAGAAGAAAGAAAAACAAAACAAGGTCTTGAAACAACAGGGCAATGTGAGTTAGGGCTTGAAAGTGAGAAGGAGGTGGAAAAGAAGTGAGAGGGGAAGGGAGAAAAGCAATCTTTGATCCGCAAAGGGCCAAGAGGGGAGGAAAATGTCGGGATCTCATCCAGCTCTCAGTTGTCCCGACACACCGACCACAAGCAACACAGGCACAGAACGAGTGGACGCAGAAGCAAGACGCCTCATCCCCATTTAACTCGCTCTCGAGAGATCGGTCCGGCCGTGTCGACATGAGGGCTCAAAGAAAAAGGGGGAGTCCGAGACACAATGGTTCCATCTCGGTGGCATCTCAGTGACACACCAGCCCAGCTGCGTTGGGCCTTTCCCCTTCCGGCCTCTTCCCTCCCGCAGACTCGTCGCATCAGGGATCCGTCGACTCAGCAAGCAACAACATGTCCTCCAAAAACCAAAACAAGCCAGGAATCTCCCGAGGGTCTCGCCACGCTGATGGAACTCCGGGACATCTCGCCTCAACTTGTTCAACCCGATTCTTTGAGTTTTCCTCTTCCCTCCCATCCCTGCTCCGAGAATGTGCGGTCTCGCCAACGCTGATGCCCTCCCCACACCCCTTCCCGCAAAATGACAGGACCATCTTGTGTTCCCCTCCCGGTTCCGAGGCCCCTCTTTGTCTTTTCTTCTAAGCCGAGTGAAAGCCGAGATCAGGCTTCGAATCCGTACCCCATGGTGAGCAACTTGCTTACCCCGGCCAAGGGCCCCACGGAAGGTGAGAACAGGAAGGGCATTTTGAAAGCCAGCGATTCCACCAACCTGGATGACTGATCAAATTCAGATTGTTGGTATTCACCTGACCAGAGCATGAACAGGGAGAACGCAGTCGGAAACTCACCGGACGCGTCCGCATTCGCACTTCAAAGATGGAAGAGAGGCCGCCTCGAAAACACAGTTTGGCTGCCTTATTACAACCAACACCAGCCTCAATCCCACCCCGTATCGTCTCGTCTCACTCGGCTCGTCATGCTAGGCGCCGCTCTTGCCCGACATGCCTTCTTCTGATCCCCCAGAAATCTCTTCTCGTCTTCAAGAACAGACCATTCCCTGACGGCAAGAATACCCTTGCACGGAAGGACAGATTGAAGATGAACAGCGGCTATTGGTCCTACAATCCAATCGAGGCGATACGTGTGCTGAGGTGCAGGATCTGAGCAACGGGTACCTCAAATCTTGCTGTATCCAATGTGCCGGCCCTTGAGCTTCTCGTCGCGTGTTACCATCGTCTTGACAAGAGAGGACGCGACCAAACGAGTCGAATCAGGGATCAAGTCAACAAACAGCTCATTCACATACCATCATGTTGTATTGGGTGTCCCATAGTCACTCTGAAGCTGTGGCCATCCGCGTTTGGCACCCTGAGGTACCTTTTCCTGTTGTTGTACTGCGTTCGCAAGCCGGATACTACCGCAAGGTTTCCCGGAGGGGGGCACAAGGACTCGAGCGAGTGGGTTGGGGACATTGTCGAGTGCTATCCTCCCTTCTTCAAGGATGTTCCCGATTCGAGGCACTTGTCCGTGTGACTCGACATCACCCTCTGAGCCGGATACTTTGCAAACACTTCCGCGCATTCGATGATCGCTTGTCTCCTTCCCCTAGATCCATATAGGCGATTGAAGGTTTCGCTCAGACTCTTGTCGTGTCACCCTCAAACAGCCTACCTGCAGGAGTAAACGAGCTGCTCCGCCAGAGAGGCTTTTCAAGGACGCGCTGCATCTATCCACCCTCCCAGAAAAGGGCCCGTCTCTTTTTTTTCAGCTCGTCGACCCCTACTACCATGTTTGAGCTTAATTTGAATTCGATCGGGTCGGCAAGTATGCTTGCAAACTGGGTCAAGGATGTTCCATAGAGCTCTCGAGCATGCATGACGGGTCCCTTCATGTTCAAAGGACCGCAACGATGAGTCGTTTCAGATGGTTTCATTGCCTTGTGATCCCACGGTCTGGCCTGAGATTGTGTTGCCCCGGCGTCATATTCACACCCATGGACAATATCATCACTGCATCCGCCAACGGCAATGCGGCGGCCCCGGCAGTTTGAAGATCACCTGGGCAACATAAGGGTACTGCCGAAGAATCAGGGATGCAGGGATGGTGGCAAAGTTGATAGGCCAGATGTCGTCGAGAACCACGGAGCCCGGTAATGCTGACGCTGATCCACTAGGGGTCTCTGGCAAGCCGACGCCTCGATGACTACCTCCCGAAAAAAGCTGTATCTTATTGATACTTTTCGACATTTCCTACCTGTTGTCTGAGATTCGGCGAGGTTTCGCCGGCCAAGGCTGAAGTGTGGTCTTCGAGATCAGCCGCCCATAAAGCAGCCCCAACTTCAAACAGTGTCAACCAGAAGCCTCAAATGGTCGGGATTCGGCTGGAAGTCGCTCTCTCTTACCAGAATTTGTATAGGTGAATAGCATGGAAAGTAATGGTATCATCTCGAATAGGGTCGCAACGACACCGAACCTGCAACAAGTTAGCCCGCCAGGCCATTTCAGCTTTCTCTCGCAAGATATTCAGCACTTGTGTGGAAAACACGTACGACGTATAGGAGCCAAGATGCGTTTCAAGCCAGCTGAGTCTCTTCGATGAGGACCAGTCTTTGAGCTGGAAGTACTACGACAAAGTATTAAATCTCCTCGGCTCCAATGAAAAAAAGGAGGACGACAATTCTTACGCGATCGTGGCATACTTGGCCCCTTCTTCGACCTGTGATATTCGGTCAGATCATTCATTTCCAAACGAGTCTCATTGCCTCTTCTTTCCGTGGCAGTTCATAGCCCGTTCATTAAAATGGAACACAGGGAGAAAGCAGGCGTTTCCTGTGGGAGTCCTGACAGACCGGAAGACTTGCCTTGAAAGAAGAGGAACATGAAGGTTCCAACAACAGGTATGCAGTTCAAAGGCAAGTATAAGAGATATCGAAGCGCAGCAGTCCGGCTGATGTGCGGAAACGGGAACTTTCGAATCTTGCCAAGCTTCTGCATTGAATCGCTTCCCGGGTTGATTTCGCGGCCCTCGCCAACAATATCCGTGTGTCTCCTGGATATCAGTGTGGCATCGAACGTGTCGAGTAGGGCGTCCCTGAGGAACCAGACTCTGGAAATGACGCTGATGACTGCCGAACTCTCACTCAAGATCAATAAAAGAGTCGTGAAGACCGCCAGTGGACCGTGGACGAATAGCAGGACCGCGAACTGAGGAAGGTACGCAAGCATCAACATTCCGGTGAGAACCGCCACTGACAAGGTCGCAAAGGGTGCGAGGGATTTGAGAAAGGGTCGTTGAAGATCTCGATTCGAAAAGAAATAGACTATGCCCTATCCCAAGTGCTCGGAAGATTAACGACTGCCCCGGATTGTCCAGGATGGCTTCATGTCAGCAGACTCACCTTGAACGGATAGAGATAGGCCCGGCTCTTCATGGCCTCCTGGGCCATGACCCTTGCTTCGTCATAGTCTCTCTTTCTGTGGCAGAGCATGATAATCAGATCCGGGATTCTTTTCAAGGCATCATTCCGTTCTCTATTGTGTCGATATTGCAGTCCAGGGGAGGGGGGTTCACACACAGTATTGTCTGGGCCTTGTCCCCGACTGATTCCAGGACACGCTGGCCCCTGGATCTCGTTGCGCTGTCGGAGGCCGGCATGTTTCCAGACGAGCTCCTGGACGAGCCCTTTGCAGACATTTTCGACGAAGTTTTGGATCACTGAGAAGACGATGATTCGGCCATGGCAACCCAAAAGAAGAGGATCGTCGACAGAAATCGTCACAGTGCGCAGTTGATGGAAGACGAATTGAATGGATTGAGGATGAATAAGAGGTTCAAGAGGGGCGAGTGCGATCAATGGACTCGGGTGTTGCACTTGCTCTAAAATGGGAAGGAAAGAGGTACTCGGTAGTGAGTACGGAGTAGGAAAGTCCGACTCATGGACGCCGGCAGGGGGGCAGGAGCAAGGGGGTGGGGGAAGGGAAGGACCCGAGGACAGCATCCATCTATCTATCGGATTGCTCCTACCGCGACGTCATCCGCGGCGCCGTGGCTCAAGAAGGCGCACGGTCCACATCAGGTTGAATCGGCAGGAGCTCTCCGTGAAGTCGAAGGAAGGTGCAACTGCCAGTCAATACCATGAGAAGGACTCACTAAACACCGAGGCTTTTCAATGATGTACTCGTAGTAGGAAGTGTCGTACCTCTAACCTACCAGGTCCAGTACGGCACAACTCCTGGAATGCCTCGGAGGTGGTAGGTGGTACCTTGCATGACTGGACCGCTGCTTTCGTTTACATCGTCGAATCCATCCGGATCTGGAAGGAGCCCGTTATGGGGAGAATGGAAGTTCGAAGCAACATATTGAAGGCAGGAACCAGGCACCATCTGGTACTGGAGGTTCCCGTTGGAAAAAACCTGGCCGTGAGCGAGGTGGTGATGCTCCTCAGTCAAGGCTCGGATTCTCACGAAGCAGTGATTGATTCCTCGCGGCGCTCCATGCCAGGGGGTCGTATTGATTGATTGATCAATTGCTTGATCAATTGATTGATCGATGCCGGCCATCACGGGGTGCAGCAAAAGACGACACCATCACCGGCAGGACGACGGGCCGCTATGGCCAGGGAGGGCTTCGGTCGGCTGGGCTGTTGCTGGGGGCGTGGCCAACCCCCCTTGGTAAGTGCATGCATGCTGCGTCTGCATTCTGCATACGCCAAGTGTTCGGAATTCTGGGGCCTCATACACCCCGCATTGTCCATCTGCGTCGCACGCGATCTAGTCCTGCAGATCGACCGACACCAACTGTCGTCCCCTGAATGGACTCGCCGAGTTGGTGTCAGGCGTTATGCTCCGAAGCTTTCAACCCCAACATGATAGTCGGCAATGATATCTTGGACAAAGCTGTCAGGGGTGCTTTCGACATGTAGCCTGAAGTCTTGGATTATCCGTACTAGGTACTGTTTGACTCGAGCTAATTCATATTTGCTGCTCAGATCCCCCATACAAGATCAGCACTTCAATCGGGGCTTGCCCTCTCCAAGGTACCCTGCCGCCTCGAGCTTCATCATTGGGCCCCTCAGGCTATCTTTCGGTTCTCCCCGCTCTCCGAATCGGCCGAGTTCGAAGAAAAAGGAGGCTTATTGCCAGGTGAATTTGACTCTCGGAGCTCCGACACCAATGACTGC
>NQYS01000006.1:380972-394302 GCA_003055955.1 Escovopsis sp. AC
CAAAGTCAGTCCCTCCCCCCCCCCCCCCCCCTTTTCTTCTTGCGCTCGTTCTCTCTCTCTCCCTCTCTCTCGCATCTGGCTGACCCCCCATCGTTCCAGGCCGAGCAACGCGCCAAAGCCGAATACCAAGTTTCTGCGGCACATCATCAAGGACACGGACACGCACAACAAAGCGCTTCTGGCGAAGGAGGCGGCCGAGTCGCGGGCGCGGCTGCAGGACCTGGAGCGCTCCGAGGACGCGAGGCGGCGCCGGACGATCCCGAGGTCAGGAGAGATACGCAGGCGGCAGCTCGGCGATATCCAGTCCATCCTGGGCGGGAGGAGGCGGAGGAGCGTCGGGGACAAAGACGAGGAGAACGAGCGGAACGCGAGGGAGGCGAGGGGCGAGAGGGAGGGAGGCTCGAGGAGATCGCACCGCAGCGACGGCGACCTCGTGGGGGGGTACAACAACACCAAGGAGCGCAGGAGTTACGGACGGCTGTCGAGAGGCCAGCAGGGTGAGGATGAACTCGGGAACGAGGATAGAAGGTTGAGCAGGCGATCGCGCAGGGAGGAGCCAGCCCGGAGCTCGAGGAGGAGCCGACGACACGATGGGGCTGAGAAGGAGGAGGGGGGGGGGGAGGAGGAGGAGGAGGAGGAGGAGGAGGGCAACAGCAGCAGACGGCACCGGCATCGACCGAAAAGGGAGCGCTCGAAATCACCCGCGCAAGGGCAGGAGCACCGACGCCGGCACCGGCACCGGCACCGACATCGGCACCGCTCACGTTCACGTTCACGATCACGTTCACAATCACCGCCGCGAGAGACGCGGAGCAAGCACAGGCATCGCTCGCCAATTGCAGGGCAGGAGGACGGGGACGGGGAGTCGTGTGCGCGATTACGCGCCACTTCGCCCTCCTCCTCCGACTCGGACCCGCTGGACGATCTGATCGGGCCGGCGCCGCCGCCCAAGTACCGGGGCCGAGGCAGGGTGGCGGGTGCGGCGGGTATGGACATGCGGTTCTCGGCGGCGTACGACCCGCGGGCGGACGTGGCGCCGGCGGCGGAGGAACAGGGCGGCGCGGGATGGGAGGACGCGATGGAGGCGTACCGCGACCGGCAGAAGCTGCGGCAGCACCAGGAGAGCCGGATGCGGGCGGCGGGGTTCGGGGACCAGCAGATTCGGAGGCTGGGGGCCGGTCAGAGGCAGGGGCAGGGGCAGGGTGAGAGGGAGAGGACGGAGGAGGACGTGGTGTGGGCCAAGGCCGGGGAGGAGAGGGAGTGGGACAGGGGAAAGGGGGGGGATGATGGGCTGAGGGGGATTTTCTCGGAGGACCGTTAATGGACTGAGGGGCCATTGGGTGAATGGATGATTTGTATTGTTGCGGCGGTCTAGCATTTGCAAGCGAATGTCGGTTGATTTGATGGAAGCCGTTGGAGGACAGGGTCTAGGGTAGGTGTGAAGAGTCCTACATATGTGTATCATGAATCAATGGATTGCACGATTCCAAGAATCAATCAATTAGTTAGTATGTACGGAGTACTCCGTACGCCGTACGCCGTACATACCCGGGCACGAAGTACCACGGAGTACGGAGCCATGGAGCACTCCATACTCCGTAGTGCCTGTACAGTTCCTGGAACGGTGGATCCATCGGCATCTTCAGGGTAGCGGTTGGCGCGCTTGGGCCTGGACGCGGCGTGTTGAGGCCCAACGTGCAGTGGCCGGGCAGCCTAAAGGCGCTGTGCCTGTATGAATGGATTGATGGATGGATTGATGGATGGATTGATGGATGGATTGATGGATGGATTGATGGATGGATTTGATGGATGGATTGATGGATGGATTTGATGGATGGATTGATGGATGGATTTGATGGATGCTCTACGGAGTACGGACCACCGAGATCAAGGATGAGTCGGCCGAGTCGTCGCAATTGGACCGATCCATCACGCCGTCAGTGACCTCGACCCATTTCCATCAACCGCCCTCATTCCGTGCCCGCCTTGTGCCTCCTCCCCTCGCTCTCGGCGCCAATCGCCAAGTCGCCCCTCGGCTGTTTGCCTCTCCTCTCCTCTCCTCTCCTCTCCTCTCCTCTCCTCTCCTCTACATACTCCGCCTTTTCTCTTCTGCAACACCTTCTTCTCTTCTCTCCTCCCTCCCTCGTCGTCATCGAAGCTTTAGGGGGCGTTCTCTTGTTTTTTCATTTCTTTCTCGTCTTCATCTTCTCGTCCCCGTCCCTCAAGTCCACCACCAATCTACTAATTCCCTACCTGCCTAAGCCCATGATCGCTCCCGACTGGCCTCTGTTGCCACCCTCGACTTGAGGCGGACCGACCTCTCGCGCTACCTCCCTCCTAGAGGCACTCCGGGAGGAAGACAAAAAAAAAAAAAAAAAAGGGAGTAAAATAAAAAAAGAAAAAGGAGAGCAGCACAATTTGGCAATTGATCACAAGATAGACTCTAGCCATGCGTCCTCCGCGCTTAGTCGCCTTCGTCTTCTTCGCCATCGCGAGCGTCTTGCTCCTGTCTCGTGCCCTGACCTCGCGCTCTACTACCCGCCCGCCGACCTCTTCTCGAGATGCTTCCGAATCATCGTCATCGTCATCGTCATCGTCATCGTCGTCATCGTCGTCATCGTCGTCATCTTCAGCTCCCCATCGACAGCCGCACACGCACCCGCACCCGCAGCCCGCGAGGTCCATCATGGGCCTCTTCTACTACAACACGCCCTTCTCGCTGTTCCCCCCTAACGCGGCCATCAGCCTGACCGACGACAACAGCACCTCCTTTGCCGCCCGCCCCGCCGCCTTCGGGCCCAAGCTCGCCTCAAAGGGCCTGAGCGGCCAGCTCTGGGTCGGCACCGGCTTCACAGACGACTCCGTCGACGGCATTGGCGAGCTGGGCTGCAGCGACATCCCCGGCTGGGACGACGGCGACCTGCGGGCCGTCTCCTCTTCCTCCTCCTCCTCTTCCTCCTCCTTTTCGTCATCATCATCATCATCATCATCATCATCGTTGTCATCCTCATCATCGTCGTCGAGCCAGTCGAGCCATTCATCTCTCATCCGAGACAACGAGCCCAGCAAGCGCCCCGGCTCGCTCCTTGATGCCCGACAGCTGCTCCGCAGGGGCCATCCTGGTCAGATCGATGACGGCACCGACAACCACCTGCACCGGACCCCGCAGAGGCGAGACGCCATGTCCGCCACCCATGCCGACATTCAGTCCATCCAAGAGGGTGCAGAGATAGAGGGCAAAATCGTGCTCCTCATGCGCGGCGGCTGCGGCTTCTTGGAAAAGGTCATGTGGGCGCAGCGCCGCGGCGCCATCGCCGTCATCGTCGGCGACAACCAGAGAGGCGGTCCCCTCATCCAGATGTTTGCCCACGGTGACGAGCTCGACAACGTCACCATCCCCTCCGTCTTCACCGCCCGCACCAGCGCTCAGCTCCTCTCCGCCCTGACCCAGCCCGGCAGCGCCGTCGAGGATGCCCTCCACGACAACGACGACGACCACCGACGTTCTTCGCCGCCGGGCCTGCTACAGGGCAAGACCTTCGCGAGGTCCGTCAAGGCTGTCAAGGCCGTCGGGTCGCACGGCGGCGCCCCCGAAAAGGGTTCCGCGAACAAGAACCGCAACCCCGCAAAGCCAAAGGCCCCCGCCCCCAGCAAGCAGGAGTCGCCTGACGGGCCGCGGGGAGGCATCGTGGCCCCCGGCAGCGGCGAATACAAGGCAGACGTCGCCGCAAGCGATGCGGCCTCCTCGAGATCCGGCTCGCGAGACGGCGTGCTCTCGAAAGCAATCTTCTCCAAGCTCTTCGGCGCGGACCACACCGACGATGCCGACGACTCCGGCGAAGACGACGAGCATAACCCTCCCAAGGACGGCGAGCCCCTGAACCCGCCCCGCGACGGGCTCTGGGTCACCATCACTCCCACTAGCAGCGCGAGCCCATTCTTCGACACCCTGCTCGTGCTCGTCATCAGCCCCCTCGTCACCCTGACCATCGTCTACGCCCTCCTCATCCTGCGCGCACGCATCCGCAGGAGGAGGTGGCGCGCCCCCAAGTCCGTCGTCGATCGCCTGCCCGTGCGCACGTATCATACCGTGGCCCGCTCGCCCAGCCTGTCCCCGCGGCTACCGTCCCCATCCAGCGACTCGCCCACGACGCCGCTGCTGCAGCCGAGCCCGTCGAGGTCCCGCCCCCGCTCGCAGACGACCACGGCGGTCCCAGAGCGGGGCGGCCTGCTCATCTCGAACCCGATCCCGAATTCGAACCCGAACCGGGACCCCGAACCGAACCCCAACCCCCACCCCAGCTCCTCGGCAACGGGGCCCGGCGGCTCCAACGCACCCTCCACCCCGCGACGCCCCACGAGGCAGGAGAAGGGCGCGGCTGCCTTCTCCGCAGAGTGGAAAAAGTACATGGGCAGGCAGGTCGAGTGCATCGTCTGCCTCGAGGAGTACATTGACGGCGTGAGCCGCGTCATGCGGCTCCCCTGCGGCCACGAGTTCCACGCCGATTGCATGTAAGTAACGTCGCCTCCCGTCTCTTTCCATCCTTTTCATCTGAAGCGTCTAAATGAACGAGGGGTTCGACTAACCGGGTTGCAGCACGCCGTGGCTGACGACTCGCCGGCGGACGTGCCCGATCTGCAAGGGCGACGTCGTCCGATCGATGATGCGCGGCTCCTGGGCCGTCCCGCGCTACGAGCCCTACCAGGACGACAGCGAGGACGTCGAGGCCGAAGGCTCAGGCTCAGGTTCGGGCTATCAGTCCACAAGCGGTAGTGGCAGTGGCAGTGGCAGCGGCAGCGGAATTGGAAGCGGCAACGCCACATCGAACGCCGCGCAGAGCTCCTCCGAGGCCGGGCCCTCGGAGCCGCGGCGCCCCAATTGGCAGGATGGCTGGCTCGGAATCCTGTCCAACAGCTTCGGCGCCAGCCGGTCCTCCCGGTCGCAGAGCCCCTCGCCCGAAGACCGCCACCGATCCAACCCGTGAGACACACACACACACACACACACACACACACATCGATATATTTACTTGTACGTACGGCGCCAACCGGCCCCCAAGGCCTCTGTGAAAAGAAGAAGCGCCATCATCAAGGGAAGGGAGCGTTAGGAGCCCCTCTCGAAGTCAATTCTCTAGAGCATCGAGCGCTGGAATGGAAAGAAAAGCACCATTTGGGTACGGCGTCTTGGGTATGGGATGGAGTGAAGTTTTCTTTTCTTTTCTTTTTCTTTTTCCCTCTACGTGGGAGCATTGGGACTATGCAAGCGAGGGCACTTATGACCTGTGGTGTTTGGGTTGGAAGCTGAAGATTCTATGTTTGATGATGACGAGGAATGCGGGCCGTTTGCGCTCGGTGGGGGAAAAGTGCGTATTATACCCCTGAATGGATACCCTACTCATTGATGATTGAAGAGCAAGAGCGGACGTGATTTCGCGGCGCGACATGTTGGCTGGTGGCGTTGATGCGATTTGAAAACACGTTTGACCCTTGCCAGACACCCAGGAGAAGGCATTCCGGGCTTCAAGCCGTAGTACACCTGCGACAGACGGCGGCGGCAGCAGTGCTGCCCATGACGTGCGGGCTCGAATTGCGCTTTTGGTTCTATGTACTCTTTCTGCCGTTTCCAAGACCACTCTCGCAGAGTGCTTTGATATCGGTGCAGATCGTTCCCCCTCTTCGCTACTCGGTATAGATTCCATCCCCAGATGTTCCCTCTTCGCTACTCGGTATAGATTCAATCCCTAGATGTACCCCTTGATGATGGCGGCCTCGGCATTCAAGATGGACGACCCGGCGGCGCCAATGACGGCTGCACTCGTTAGCATCGATGATACCGATGAGGAAAGCAAATTCGAACCAGGGGGAGGGGGCAGCTCACTGTTGTGGCTCAGCGCGACAAACTTAATGTCGAAGATGCCGCTCTCGTCGGCCCTCACGCGGCCCACGCTGACGGTGTACCCGCCGCCGAGGTCCCTATCCAGCCGCGGCTGCGGCCTGTCCTCCTCGTCAAAGACCTCGATCGCCCGCGCCGGCGCGCTCGGACAGCCCATGCGCTGCGCCTCGCTGACGTACTCGCGCATCGCGCGCACGCACTCCTCGGGGCTGGGCGCGGGCTGCCTTTCGAAGCGCAGGCTCACGCACGCGGTGTGCCCATCGAGCACGGGCACGCGGTTGCACGCGGCCGAGACGCGCAGCCCGCGCTGCTCGTCGAAGCGGTCCGCGGCGGGCGCGAGCGCGCCGAGGATCTTGCGCGCCTCGGACTCGAGCTTGTCCTCCTCGCCGCGGATGAAGGGGACGACGTTGTCGAGGACGTCCATGCCCGGGACGCCCGGGTACCCGGCGCCGGAGACGGCCTGCATGGTGACGACGGAGACGGCGGCGATGGGGCCGAGCGCGGCCTGCAGGGCGGCGAAGGGGGTGACGAGCCCGACGACGGCGCAGTTGGAGTTGCAGACGAGGAAGCCGCGCGTGAGTTTACGGGAGGCGCGCTGCGCGGGGATGGCGCCGAGGTGCGGGAGGTTGACCGTGGGGACGACGAGGGGCACGAGCGGGTCGCGGCGGTGGTTCTTTGCGTTGGAGAAGACGGGCATCTCGGCGCGCACGAACTCGAGCTCAATGTCCCCCGCCACTTCGGCGTCGAGCCCGCTGAAGACGACGTCGCAGTCGGCAAACGCCGCCGCGCGGCACTCCCGCACCACCATGTCCGCGACGGCCGCGCCCATCGGCCGCGCCTGCTTCCACCGCACAGCGTCGGCGTACCGCTTGCCCGCAGACCGGGACGACGCGCCGATGGCGTGCAGCGCGAGCAGCGGGTGGTCCTGGAGGAGCAGGATGAAGCGCTGGCCGACGGAGCCGGTGCAGCCAAGGACGCCTGGGGGAGAGAAGGGTCAGTCAGCCATGCCGTGCTCGTCAACAGAGGATCCGGGAAGAGGGGGGGGGGGGGGGGGGGGGTTTGGGTTTCCAACCCCCCCCCTCTTCTTTTGGGGGGGGCCTTTTTTTCGCGGGGGGGGGGGGGGGGGGAGGGGTGGGGGTGGGGGGGGGGTTTGGGTTTCCAACGCACCGCACTTCTTCTTGGGGGCTGCCATTCTTGTCGTCGGGGATCGGGGAGGTGAGGTTGGAGGAGGTGAGGTGAGGCTCGATCAATGTCGGGCACGATGGCCGTGGAGCGCTGTGCACTCGGGACGTCATGCTCGTACCTGTACTCGTCACGTCCGGGTCGGCGGCGGCGGCGTGCTTATCGGCGTATCGGGCGCGCTAGGCCTTTTTTTTTGGCGCCCGCGATCGGACATCAAGCATCATCTCGATCTTGGGCCGAGTCATGAGCACGAGTCATGAGCACGAGCACGAGCACGAGTACAGGTACAGGTACGAGTACTTACTCCTGCGTATCCACCGCAATAGATCGATTCTACAAATTGGGATGGTTTCGAGACGGCATGAGCAGGTAGTGCTCATTACGAGTACTGCCCCCTGTCGCGGGAGCGGGTGGATTGATTGCATGATGTCATGCCGTCACGAGGGTCGAAATGAGGGGCACGGATATACGAGCACTCATATCGTACAGAAAAAGGGAGTACGGAGCGAGGCAGCACGAGTGCACTTGAGGTATCGAGCACTCGTCTACAGAGTATGTACAGGTATGCACTGCAGGCAATTTGCAAGGATGGCCCCCGGTGATGCCTCGGGCTCGTGTCAACGGGCGCGGGGTCGAGGGCGCCGAGGAGCCAGACTGCATGTGCTCGCGCAACTCCATGGCCTTCCCAAAGACACGGGCGAGCGAATGGAGGCTTGTCCTTGTTACGCTGTCGACTTCATCTGCGGTATCACATAGACATGGGCACTGCAGCTCTCGAAAACATTTGGCCGTCATCTCGTAAACTCGCTGACGCTATAAGCAAAAGCCCGAATAACCAGAGCATCTCCGGGTATCTATCGCAGCACCCGGTCCCAGCAAGACCAGTCCCAATGGGACGGCAGACGCATGAACCCACAAACAGAGGCCGTGAAACTGACGCCGCTCCCAAACAAGGAAAAGTCATCAATCCGAAGCAACCCGAGCCACTGTTCCGGGAACAAGGTCGAGGACTCATCATGCAGATCCAGATCGTGACGTGTGCCATGCATCTCGTGTGCGACCCATCCTTGGGTGCCCTTCATAACGCCCATCAAACGCCGATGTAGATGCAAATCCGACTGGGAAAGAAAACGCAGTGCATTCAATCAAACACGCGTGAAAAAGAATCGATCGAGAAGTAGGAAAGCAGTCCTTCATGACGCCGCGGCGGCCCGACCCCGGCGGTTGTTGGAGTAGATTTGGAACTGGAGAAAGATGATGAAGTCTTCGGAGACGGTGCCGAGGGAGCCGATGAGCCACGGGATGATGTTGCTGAGGTATTTGCTGTCCTGGGAGAAGGTGATGATGCTGATGGCGTATGTCAGGTTGCCAGTCAAGGAAAGCATGAAGAATAGTATCGCGAGGCCTGCCATTGTCAGCCATATTCGCATCAAAAGACTCGAACAAGAAGAGCTCGTACCGTCGCAGGACTTCTCCTTGTAGTTCTTGATGATCTGTGGAATCCGGGCACTACCGAGAACAATAATCAGCCATCGTGCTATTCAAGCAACTCGTCGGCAACCAAAGGACCTACAAGACGTAGCAGGCGGCGCTGATGTAGCCAAAGAACATGCCGATGCGCTCCGAGAGGAGGAGCTCGGCGTCGGGCGCCTCCAGTGGGACGGGCTCGGGCGTGGGCGTGTCCCACGCGCCGGCCTTGTACGAGATAAACCAGCCCAGGATGCCCGCGGCGTAGATGGCCAGCAGCGAGAGCGCGTTGTAGTAGAGGGCGGTCGTCCTGGGCTGTTCCGGGTCGAGCTCGTCCAACTTGCTGATGGCCTCATCGTCGCGTCGGCGAGCGGCGCTCTGGGTCAGTAGGGGCGAGTGCTCCGAGGGCTCCGTCGACTCTGCGGCGCGGCGAGCATTCAGGGAGTTGTAGTATAGGGTCTGGGCGACGAGGAAGACGTTGGTGATGCAGAAATACGTCGCCAGGATCACCGCCGTGGGTGCTAGGTGCGTCAAGAGGCCGCCTAGAGCAGCAGGTCAGCACGTTGAAACGAGATGGACGGGACATAGGCAATGGCGATCGATCGATGGGAGCCGGAGGACTGCCCGTAGCGGGCCCGCTACAGCAAGAGCCGCGCGCGGCGTCATGCTACCGAGTATCATATCTGCAGGAGGCATGTGCGTCGCGGCGCGCGTGGAGTGGGAAAGGGGAAAGAAAAAAGAAAAAGAAAATGCAGTGTAGTATGTATGTAAAGTCGCAAGGTTGCACCAACCTATCAGATTCGTGGCGTCGCCCAACATCCATACGATGAGGAAGGGCACGCTCAAGGCTTCTGCGCTCTTGTTGCGGTAGTTGACGACCATCTGGGGAAGCTGTGAGAAGAGCAAGTCAGTGAGGCTGTTGGCAAAGATTTGGAGCACGGTTGTGCAGCCCGCGGTCGAGAGAGGCCCTCCCCCGAGGTGACGGCGGGAACATTGCTCACAATCACGCAGATCCAGGCGGCCATGCTGATGCTCCCAAAGATGCCCGAGATGATTGTATGCAGGGGCAGCTGCTGTGCCGCGGCGTCCATGGCGGACGTGACGACTGAAGCCATGATGATGATTTCGTTGCTGGTGATGCAGAGGCCGTCGCAAATGCAAGAAGTACTATTGAGCAGAAGAGCGGAGTCGGGGAGGGAAATCGGCGTAAGAAAAAGAGAAAGGGAGAGGATAAGGAAGTAAGAGAAGGAGAGAGAGGAGAAAGAAAAGGAATCCTCGGAGAAGAGAGCGAGAGGAAGAGGAGGGGGATGAAGGAACAAAGGATGGAAGCGATGGGCGCGAGGAGGGTGCAGCAGCAGCAGGCAGGCAGGCGGGCATGAGAGGTTAAAGGTTGCGAGAAGGGCTGGAGAGGCCGAATGACATTGACGTTGATGGATCAAATCAATCAATCAATCAATCAATCAATCACTGATGACTCCAGCAGCGGTGGATTGACAGCTTGAGACTTCAGGGACTGCAAGACTCACCTCAGGCAGTGGCCGGTACATGCAGATCCCAGACCCGGTACAAGTTGTACTCTGTACGCCGCAGGGACTCTGTCGCCGGTTGCCAGTACGTAATCCGTGTGCGGCGGTCGCACCCACTGGAATGTACTCGGGGGGTTCCCATGTACTCCGTACATACGGAGTACTAGGTCATTGATCAATCGAGTCCTTATCAGCCTCTCTCAATCCATTATGAATAATCAATGCCTACCCTGGACCGAGGTATATCGCCTCCAGCCGTGCTCAGAGGCACTTCGTACGACGACTCGTACATGATCCGCAGGGTCACACGCGCTGATAAGAGCGCAGGATGGACTCCGACGTCCGAGTTCCCTGCGTCAGCCCTTGACAAGGGCGGGTCGGCTGCGCACGTCGAATCGCTGATTGGCGATGCCCAGCACATCAGCCGGGATCCAGCGTCTTGGCGGGCTGCCGGGAGAGTCATGGATCAAATGGATGGATGGAGGCGAAGACGACTCGAGATGGCGATCAATGATGGATGGATAGATGGATGGATGGATGGATGGATGGATGGATTCGTGCCGGTACGAGCTGGATGATATTGATGTACGGAGTACACCTGGGGCGCGACACGTCTTGTGCTCGTTCGTCCGGCAGAGCTGATGCTCGTCATTCCGCGACGGCCCAGCTGGCTCGTGTCCAAGCCGGGCTGCTCCCGTGTGCGTTCTGATCACTGGACCCCGCCCCTTTCTCTCCTCATCACGCGCACTGCCGAAGACGGAGCCCCTCGCTGCATGGATTGATGATGGATGGATTGATCAATGGATCCATCAATTAATTGTTGCTGGATCCATCAAGTGCAAGGTGCGCAATCCATGGATGGCCCCACCTACCCCAGAGTCCCTCCACGCGCTAGCTCCAGCGCCGTTAGTGGAAGTGCAGGGGCTGCTCGACTGGGGCTGCGAGCCCGCTCCAGCTCTCGACATCCACCGCCTCCGCCCCTGAGATTGCTGGGGATGGACCGGAGACCGCCTGAGGTACGGAGTACGGACCGACAAACCTGATTAGTAGTGCTCCGTATGGAGTACGGAGTACGGAGTACCTGTACGATGGATCAATAGCTCCAGCCAACTCCAGGGTATGCGGTTCTCCTTATTGGAATTCTATGCTGCCCCTCGATTCAGCCGAGGACCTGCATCGACTCCTGCAGCCGCTTGCGGGCCCGCCTCGCATCTCTTGCATACATACTCCGTACTCCGTACATTGATCAATGTAGACCGCGTCTGCGTTCAACATACTTGATCCATCTATCCATCCATCCATCCATCCATCCATCAATCGATCGATCCATTCATCATCAGCCAGCGTCCAAGTTGTCCACTCTTCTCCTTTTGTTTCCGTCTTCCTTCCATATCAGTGACCCCATCCCGTTCCATCCGCCGCTCCCGCATCGTCACCTTCGTATCATACAGCACCACAGACAGCACCACAGACAGCATCACACGAAGCATCATCACAGACAGCATCGAGTTCCGCAGCCAGCCAGCCAGCCAGCCAGCCAGCCAGCCAGCCAGCCAGCCAGCATCATGAAGTTCTCAAGCGCCATCACCCTCACCATCGCCTCCTTGCCGAGCGCGCTCGCCTGGGGAAGTACGTGAAGCCCAAGCAACACCATCCGCGCTCCTCCTCCTCCTCCTCCTCCTCCTCCTCCTCCTCCTCCAGAGCTGGAAGACCGCTCGAGTCCAACTCGCAAGCTGACCACATCTCTCTCTTTCTCTCTCTTCCAGGCCTCGGCCACATCGCCACCGCCTACCTCGCGAGCCACCTCGTGTCCAACACCACCGAGGCGCACCTTAAGGACCTCCTGCGCAACCAAAACGACGACTACCTCGCCTCCGTCGCCAGCTGGGCCGACTCGGTGCGCTACACCAAGTGGGGCCGCTTCACCAAGAACTTCCACTTCATCGACTCCCACGACAACCCCCCCGACGACTGCTCCGTCGACTTCAAGCGCGACTGCAAGGCCGGCGAGTGCATCCTCACCTCCATGGCCAACTACACCCGCCAGATGCTCGACGCAGACCTCAGCCCCTGGCGCCGCGCCCAGGCCGCTAAATTCGTCATCCACTTCGTCGGCGACCTCCACCAGCCCCTGCATAACGAGGACGTCGCCCACGGCGGCAACAGCATCCACGTCCTCTGGCAGGGCAAGGAGTACAACCTGCACCACGTCTGGGACACGCGCATCGCCGAGAAGTGGATCGGCGCCCACGGGAAACCCACCCGCCACGCAAGGAAGTGGGCCGTCCAGCTCGCCGACGAGATCAAGACCGGCAAGTACGCCGCCCACAGGGACGCGTGGCTCAAGGACCTCGACATGGACAACGCCGTCGACACCGCCCTCGCCTGGGCGCGCGAGTGCAACGCCGTCGTCTGCACCCACGGTGAGCCTCTCCTTCTTCTTCTTCTTCTTCTGCCCCTGCGATGTGTGTTGGCCAGGTAGCTGACCCGCCGCCAGTCTTCCCCGAAGGCCCCGAGGCCATCCGCGGGCAGGAGCTCTCCGGCGAGTACTTCGAAAAGGCAGGCCCCGTCATCGAGCGCCTCGTCGCCCAGGCCGGCGTCCGCATGGCCGTCTGGCTCGACACCGCCGTCGACAGGTACCTCGCGGCCGTCAAGCAGCGGGAGGAGGCGGGATTCCTCTCGGAGGACCTGTAGGTCATGGCCCTGACCGTCTTCCTGGCCCTGCCGCTGAGCTTCCCGGCGGCGAGGATCCTCGTGCGATGGATCGACAACGGCTGGATCTCGTGGGAATTCAAGGCCTCGTGGTTCGTGCCGCTTCTTTAAGGCGTCCCTTCCTCCTTTTCTTCTTTTTTCTTCTTTTTCAACTTTCTCTCTCTTCCTTTATAATTTGACCATACATATTTGCTTTTGTAAACCGGGAACGGGGGGTGCGATGGTCTGTACGATATAAGGGGGACTTTTGTATAGCGAGCATGCCGGGCGCGGCATTGGGTATCAGGGGCTATCGGGCATGATGGACCAAATCAACGCATTGATCAATCAAAGATGGCGGGCACCGCCGGCACGGCAGGCGAGAGGAAATCGAAATGATGGATCCGTTGCATCGGCATATCTCCATTACGATTATAGCTGTTCCACCAGGGTATATCCAACGTCGGCCCGCTTGTCGATCGTACGGATCGAATACTCGTTGTTGTGAACCCCCACCTTACCCACCCCCCTCACACCCCGCCCCCACCGCCCTCACACCACCACCCTACAC
>NQYS01000006.1:394385-440689 GCA_003055955.1 Escovopsis sp. AC
GGGGGGGGGGGGGGGGGCGCTTAGCCCGTGGCGCGTCGGGGGGGCGGCCGAATCGAGATCTAAGGCGTTTCACGTCCCCGGAGCCCTTGGGCGCTTACGGAGTTGGGCCTCGCGAGACAGATCAATGAATCATTATGATCCAGCGTCACGATCCACAGAGTTCGGAGTTCGGAAACTGCGGCAGGCTCCGTGAATGCATTAAGCAGGCGGAGCGTTCCGAGTGTCTTCATGCCCGCATGATTCACATTCCTGTCCGAACTCGTCACTCGTCCCTCGTCAATGCTTCTGGAAGCTCGTTGAGCCGCGGAAAAAAAAATAAAAAATAAAAAAATTACAATGCAATTACTAGTATCCAGCCAGCGAACCCGCTCAGGCAAAGCACAAAAAGGCCCCATGATTGATATCTATGCAAAATGCCAACCTACCTCCTTTTCTTCTTCTTCTTCTTCTTCTCTCATATATACCCGGACGGACTAAAGCCTGTGAAGCCTGATGATGCCCGCGTCCTCATCAAGCTATCTGCCTCTCCTCGACTTCCAGATATGCCCCTGCCCATTTCCCCCCCGGTTTCACGCCTGGCCGGCCGCCGCACCCGCAGGAGGGATGAACAGAGGCAGATACGAAACGGCCAGGGCCATCACTATAGTATCCCCCAGGAATCAGCCCGGCCCTCAAAACCCCCTCCTGCCCCTTCAAAAGCAAAGCCCGGAGATGCAAAAGGTCCAGGGAAGAATGGCATGGAGTACTTCGTAGGAGAAGAAAGAAGGGAACAAAGAAAGAAAAAGACGTACCGGCCATGCCGACCGCAAAGTAGCCCGGCGCGCTCTGGCTCTTCTTGCTCTCCTCGCTCTCGCCCAGCCACGTCTGGATCGAGAAGACCACCGCAGCCCTGCGCGCATTAGCCCTCGATGCCAAACTGGACGCCAAACTCCATGGATATCCCACGCCCGTCCTCCACATCGCGTCGAGTATCTGTAGTCGAGTCTGAAACCAAGACCCAGACCGATTCGAAACCAAACCAGCCCCGAAACGCGCAAAGGCAAAGCCAAAGGCAGACTCAAAGTAAGGCCCTCCGTAGAAGCAGAAGCAGAAGCAGAAGCAGAAGCAGAACGGAGCAGACCTACCACCCGACAAACTTGTTCCTCGTAAACATCGCCGCCATCGGCAGCGTGCTGCTCAGCGTCGACGCCAGCTCCGCCGTCTCGCCCTTGGCCGCAGGCTCCTGGTACGGCACGACTGCCCGCACAAACGACATTAGTAGCAGCGCTTTATCCCCAAGCTCGATCCGCCAGCCCTTGCTTCGTGATGATGCCCGGGTCCGACTCACTCAGATCCGCGCGGCGCATGTCTTTATTCGGTGCCATTGCGTCCTGTGGTCGTCTCCCGTACGGGGTTGAAGTTGTTCTTCCCTTGGAATGTATCGGATGTACGGAGTAGATGATCCCGATCGCGCGTGTTCTTTGGTTCGCTCTGGGTGCGCTTGGTCTCGTCTGCGATCAGTCGCGATTGTGGGATTCGTGCTTGTCGTGGAGAGCCGGGGGATGCGATGGCGATGGCGATGGCGATGGCGTTGAGACCAAGAGTTCCAACAAGAGGTTCAATCAATGTCTTTGGAAGGTGGATCAATTGAATGCTCCAGCTGTCATGAAGCATTTGACAAGGAGGACTTGGTTTGGAGGATGAGTACCTGAATCTACTTTCATTCCGCCTGGCAAAGTCCGGCATTGAAGGTGCACCGAAGTAAATCAAAGGATTGCCAAGTATTTCGTTCTTGCGCGAAGCTCTGATTGGCTGCTGGTCCAATTCTGTCTGCATCGGCCCCACTCGCCTTCGCTGCAACAGCCTCTCGACTCTCGCTTCATCATTCACGTCTGAGGATTCACCCTTATGCGGCCAACAGCTCACGAGGTGCAGATCAAAGCCGGAGAAAGAGACTGGCCATCCATGATACTATGCTCAAGGTAGCTATCCAATATATCACCAGAATCCCAACGTGTACGCTCGTCATGTATGGCGCCCTGGCCAACCCACTGCCGCGGGAGCTCTCATCTCTCGGGCATCCTCGCGTCTTTGCCGCTTGCCATGGGCCCCGTCGTCGCGAATTGTTCCGTCAAACTTGCTTGCTCCATCATGCTGAGCCATATATTCATACATTAAATCACAGTCAAAGGAGGAAGATGGAAAGAAAAATAAAATCAGTGGGGAGGGGACGGTGTGAAGTGGAGAGAGCCTGAAGATCGCTATCCCAAGCGATTGTTTCTGCAATACCTGGGCTCGAGTTCGGAGCAATTGCACCACGAGCAGAAGGGAGAATGTTCGAGAGGCTGCCGCATATTGGTCGCATTTCCCATCTTCGAGATTCATCATCGGCATGGCATTTTGATCGCCTCTGTCGTCTCAAGCCAGCCGAATAATGACGCGCCACGACAGAGCGCCGGCCTCGCGGATTGCGCAGCTGAGGCATCCTCTCTTTCGCCTGCTGATCAGGGCGTTCCAGCCCCTTTGCGCGCACAGGGCTCGGACAAACATCTCCAAGTCCGAACCGTGCTGTCTCTTCCTGGTTTCATAGTGCATCTGGGCTGCAGCCGAAAAGCCGCCTTTGCGCTCGACTGTGGGCGACGGCGGAATCGGTCCTGGACCGTCAACAACGGGCGAGGTCGGCGTCGAACAAAAGTTAGTGATACAATCGACGACGAGAGCTCGGTTCGGGGCCGGTTTCGCAGAAGGACCGACCCCGATCAGGGTATCGAGTGGCTCTTCAAACCGCCGTAGGAGATCGGTGATGTGGATCACAGTGTATTCGTAGGATTTGTGAAGAGGGTGGCCTGTAGTGCGTCTGTCAGAATGATATTTCCCCGCTCGACGCTTGCGATCTCGAGAAAGGGCACTTACCGGCACGGTAGACCGAACGCGATTTGGGTCCGAAAGCGCCCGATCCGTCGAAATCAATGTGTTGCAGCGTCGGGCTCAAAGGCGACCTGAGGACTCTGACCCGTCGAGAAGGCGAGCACGGATGAGCGGTCACAAAGTTGATGTCGTACTTGAGTGACAGCGTCCACGGGGCAGTCGCCGCGCCTTCCGTTGAGACACTGAACGTGGCCAGCGTTGGGTACGACGGCAAATCCGGCGCCTCGCACGTCTCCGTGGTGGTGCTGCAGACGATCTCGGAAAGGGGGGTGGGATGCATCAGATCATCCGACGGGACCGCGAGCTCGAGCTTCTCGAATTTGACGAGCAAGCTCGGCGGGATGGTCGAATAATTGTTTTCGTGAGGGATGGTGAAGTCTGTCGGGAGAAGTGTATCTATCTTTCCACTGCCCAAAATCGAAGATTCTCGCTCGATGGCCCTCTTTCCCCAGAGCCTTGCCTTTTTGCCTATCTTCGCTGCATCGCCTGTTTTCCAAGGTCAGTCATCACCGCGAGGCGAGGCTTTCGAAGGACCCGCATTCTGAGGCGGTACTTACTTGGCACTTCTTGGACGGCGACATGAATCCAACCCTCCAGCGCTCCCTGCGGAGTGATGTCCGTGGACACCCACCCCATGCACTCGGCCGAGCCATTCCCGGCAGCCAACACCCTGCCGACAATGCAGGAGGTGCTCCAGAAGCTCTTCTCCGAATACACGAACCCGCTGCTGAGGTTCGCGAAAGACCCGACCCTCAGTAGTGCCTCGCTGTCGTTCTCCAGCAGCGTCGCCATGAGGAAGTGGCTCAAGGCGTCACCGGGCATCATAAGCCCGAAGACGTACGACTTGGAAAGCCACCCAGAGGAGTGTAGCGCCGCTGCCATCCTCCGTCTCTGCGCACGCCCCCGCTCCTTGTGATGGCCGCGCTGGCATGTGATGTCCCACGCCCCGAAATAAGAATCCTGCTTGCTGTCTTGCCGTTGGAGAGGCACGGAAAGCGGCGATTGCAACGCGACGGGCGCGTTGGCCATGCTGCGGGCATTGTCATAGATGCGCCGCTCGTACGCATCGATGCCGGGCCACATCAGCTTCCTCGCAAAGTGAATCAGCCCATCAACTTGCCGCTGGCCATGCCTTCCTCGGATCGTGTAGAAGTGAGGTGGTGAGGGAGGGCGACTCCCGCGATTGTGCGTCTCCGAGTGAGATATCGTGCTTGCAATGGACGCAAGCCAGCTGCGACCGCTGCTCACGCTGGCGCAGCTGTCGTTGCCGCTGCCGGTGCCGCTGCCGGTGCTTCCGCGACGGGTCTTGGAGCGCTTAGAAAAAATCAGCTCCGGCTCCTCTACCACGATCTCGATGTTGTCCATCCAACTGCGGGCCAGGAGGAGGGACCATTTCACAGCCGACGTTGCGGCTCGCTCAAATGATACCACGTCAATCGATCTGAAGGAAGCCCCCTCCATTTCTTCGCCGTCAGTGATGGCGTCCAGCCTGATGAGGAGCTCCGAAGATATCAGTATCTGCAACAGAAGCCAATACTTCTCCTCGGCGCGCTCCGTCGGGCTACCGGCGTCTGTGATACAGGATTCGTCATCCAGCTCATCTCCATGAGGGTTTCCCCAGAGGATCTGGCCGAGACGAATGCGCCATTCCACATGCGACAAGTCGATCCAGACATTCGGCGAACCAAGACACTTGAGGAGGGCGCTTATTTGGTTGCTCATGCTGTGGGGAACTTTTTTGTCGACGAGGACCATTTTGGGGTGTTTCCTCAGAAAGGTGAAGAGGTCAGCGTAAGAATCAGCACAGGGCCTCTCTCGAATAGTGTTGTTGCGGTAGAGCTTTGCGTTGCTGCGCAGCCTGTCCAGGAGCTCGGTCAGGGGAATGCGATGAAGCCATCCGCCCTCGGACAGCATACGCTCCCGGGCGTCGACGACGGCGCGGGCCTTTGTGCCGATGCTCTCGAAGCCAAACTGCTCCTCCTCGAGAGAGTCACTGACGGAGAGTTCCAGGGCGGCCTGGTAGCCGATGGTCCCTTTCTCGAGGCCCTGCATGCTGAGCATATTGGGCCTCTCGCGGCAGCGCACATGGAAGTGGGCCTTGCGGGATCGCTCGAGGTCTCGCCTGGCTTCGGCATTTCGGTTGAGGTCTCTGGTGAGGTGGGGCCAGAGGGTGACGCCGCTCCATGCTGCGGCCTCGACTTGGACGTGATCAGTGAGGTCCCTGATGCACAAGTCCTCGTCGTAGAGGAATGCAACGCTCGGATGGGGAGCGCCAGGGAAGTAGCTCTGGGCGCGGACAATATAATGCGGTGCGCCGGAGAAGAGCTTCTCAATGTCATCATCTCCTAGAGGGGCTGTGGCAGGTACTGGCTTCGGGCCCATGGTTGTTTCTGATGTTGTAGTAGGTGCCATAGCTGCGACACATGGATTGTCGAGAGCTCCCAGGGACGTGGGCCTGGTGGTACTCGTACTCCGTTGCATCTCCCTGTGCTCTGTGCTCTGGATTTCGAAGTCCATACTGTTCTTCTTGCGTCGCTGGAAGAGAATTGAAAGAGGATTGAGCGTCCGGCACGTCCGGCACGTCCGGCACGATGAGCCCAAGGACTAGAGCAATTGAATAGCAGCCTTGGGACTCAAGAGCCAGGTGCAACAATCAATTTCTATCCTGATGACGACGTAGCGATGCAATTCCAGGTACGGGTGGGTATTGACGTTAGGTCGTAGTAGTATTAGCAGTAGTAGTACTCCGTAGTACCTAGTAGTAATGGTAGTAGGTGTAGGTGAGGTAGTAGTAGCGTAAGCGCGAGGGAGGCTGTTGCAGAGCAGAGCTGGGCAGACGAGGATGGACTCGGAGGATTGATTGATTGATGTTTGGGAGAAAAGGCTCGAGAATGTCTGAAGTTTGAACAGCTGTATGGATGAATCAATGTCCGTGGAGATTCCAACCTGAGAAAACAACAGGGGTGAAGGGGCGAGAAGGCAGGCAGATGGCACGGAGTACGGAGAACGGAGTACGGAGTAGCTTGAACCCAGATGGGACGCCCAGGTCGGTCGTGGGAGAGTCGGATGGAGTGGATGAAGTGGATGAAGTGGATGAAAGTGGACGGGGTGGACGGAGTGGCTGGATGGCTGGATGGAGGAGACATGGATGGGCCAAATTGATGGATCCCAAGAAAGACGCCGCCTCGGAGAAAGGCGAGCTTCGTCAGACGACTCGGAGCTCCCAAGTGCGAGATGCAGCATTTAGTGCATGTGCGTGTGGTGCGACTGCCGTGCAAGATTCACCTCGTAGTACGGAGTAGAGGTACGGAGTACTCCGTACTCGTACGGATAGAAGAGGTTAGAGGCCTGGTTATCATGTGGGAAGGAACGGTGGTGTGGTCACTGGCCAGAGAAGGCGTAGTGCGCATGGATGTGGGGAATTTGTGGAAAGAACGAATGCAAGGTTGGGAAAGCCCACTTTCCCTCAATTGGCTCTGCGCCTCCTTGGGGATGGAAGAGAAGGGGGTGGGGGAGGAGGAGCAGCTGGGGCCCGGGGGGACACACAAGTCCGACTCGTTGCAGAGGGCAGGTATGGCCTTTGACAACTCCTGCCTCAGAATGCCAGGATGGAGGATGAAGGCAGCGGAGGGCTCGAGATACTGGAGGAAGGCTCGATGCAGTCACGGAAGAAGACGGCATGCCCTAACCCTCCTCTTCACTTTAATCACAGATGATGCTGAATGGAAATTACAGCCGAGGGAGTCCAATTTGTGAGGCTATTGGAAATCATCGTCATCCAAATGGAAAGGCGAGGCGGCACCCGACTCGACATCGCGCGGGATGCATCACCTCCAGGCTGCCTGTCGCCCTCCAGACTGGGTTTGGCGGCGGCTTCCAGGAAGCGGGGGAGGCGCGCAGGAGTGGCATCATGGTGAGACCTCGTCGTGGGCTGTCCGACCCGTCTGTTGGTAACGGCAGACGGCAGACGGCAAACGGCGCCGCGCCATCTCCCTCGCCGCCGCCGTCTACGAGTAAAGATCTGCATATCTAGATTGCGAGAGGGGTCGCTCAGCATGATCCATGCTCTCTCCTCAGGTGCTAACCAAATAGACCCATCAACATCCCCAGGGGGGTCTGCTAACGTAGTGTACCAGTCCTCGTTCATACCAGACAGGAGCTGCACACGCTCTACGGAGGACTCCGTATGTACGCACGGATTGACCCACGAATCGCAAGGCTCATACCGCCGGGCCGCTGGGAGACAGCAAAGACTCTTGGCCCCGGCGATTGTCTGCACCTTGCCTCTCGGCTGCCCGCGTCCTGCGTCGATTTCCCCGCATTAGCCGAGGTAACAGTCGCATCTTGCCTCGAGTCGAAGGTTCAGGGCACTAAGCAGCCCAACGGCCGCGGTGGGGATCTCGTGTAAGATCTCTGGGTCGATTCAAGCAAGCTGCTTCGATTTATTTCAAGGGACAAGGGGGGAAAGGTGTGTTTTTTTTTTTGGGGGGGGACAGTCAACAGCCCGGATCCGTCTCGCCGGTTCGGTTCGCCCTTGATTCACAGTCCAGGAGGGGCCAATCAAAGCACTCATGTCCTCGTACGTGATGGACACTCCTATTCCCAAAGTCCTGATTCACCCCTTCTGCTGACGGGCCATCCAGGGGTGTCATATGCATCTTGATCTTGACCCATCCGACATCTCTAGGGTGACGTAAGCGAAGAAGGCAGGCCTTCAAGATCTCCCGTGTGCTCCAGTGCCTGGAGCCGGAGGACCAAGCATGATCCATCCTGCGGGCTTCATCTAGATGCCGAGCAGCTTATCGGCGCAGGGAGGATCCCTTTGGATCTACGCCAAGAGCCAAGATCTCATCAAACACACCCGCGCCTCGCCTCGGTGCCGCAGATACATCAAGTTGACAGGCACACAACTTCTTGACCAATCCTACCAGCACTTCAGATCTCGTGCCGCCAGTCAGAAAAAGACAGGCTCATCCACAACATATTCCAATCCTGTTTGTCTCATCACATCGATTCTACCCTTGCTTTCCCCCTTCCTCTCCGGCCTGGTAGACAGCTTCCAACACTGCCTCATATTGCGTCCATCTTGGTACCGGCTCTCCATCTCGCCTCTTTGCCCGTGCAAGTGTACATTCCAAAGCCTCGCGAGATCCATCACCGAGGCGGACGCCAAGCCCTCGGGCCATCAAGGCCAGGGCCCAGAATGCACACCCACTGTTGCAGCAGGTCGCCATGCTCGCAGCCACAGCCAATCTCGTCCCAGCGCCGCGTCTTGGCATGATTTGAACAAAACACCAGAGTCACACCAGCAGAACAGGCAGACGCTCCCCCTTTCTCGCTCGACACAGTCACGCTTCGCTGCCGGTGCACAGAGTTGGTAGGGCGGGGAATAAACCCCGGGTATCTTTGAAATGCTAGTAGTTGCCCGAACGCCTCGCAATGATGCCTCAACCAACCATAGAGGAAAGGAGGGGAAAGAAAGGGGGGCGCGTTTCGAAGTAAGTTAAAGAATATAGTGTCAAAAGATTCGAGAACGGAACAAGAATAAGGCTCCATGCATAAGGGCGTCTCTGCGTGTAATCGTCCGATGCGGTGGTGTAGATGATTGAGATCTCCACGGGCGCGACCTAGGATCCCCAACTGTCGGCCCTCACGCCTGATGCATGTCGTGTATGACCGTGAGGAGGTATTTTTGGTCCGGGACGATCACGATCTCGTGCTTCTTCGTCCGCAGTCGAAGCAGTCGAAGCTCATCCTGCAAAAAAGCAACGCCGTTAGCTGTGTGACTCTCATACTGAGGTTGAGGTTGCCCTCCCAAGGGGAAGGACCGCCTTTCCAGGGGCGCTGCGCACCTCCGTGTCCAGATCCTGGACGAACTGGCCCGAGTCATTGACAAAGTTCCAAATCATCTGCGCGAAATCCTCCACGCTCTGCGAGCCGGAGTCCTCCTCTGTCGAGGTCGCCGCGGAAGCAGAAGCGGCGGCCGCAGCGGGAGCGGGCGTCTCGGTCGGGAATGTCGCCGTCGACGACGACGAGGCGGTGCGGGACTTGGCGGTCGAGAGCACCGACAGCTGGCCGCTCGTCCTCAGGATCGACCCGGTCTCCCTGTCGATGATTATGCTGGCCTTGACGCCGGGCTTCCTCGACAGGCGATCGAGCTTCTCCTCAGAGGTATCGTGTCCGATCGGCTAGAGCGTCTCAAGAATTAGCTCGGGACCCTCGTTTTGTTGTTGTCGTCGTCGTCGTCCAAGTGCACTGTGCATTTCGGGCCACCGTACCGCTTGCCCCTCTGCCATCTTCGGGACCTGTGTTTTTTGGGGACTTGGGGAGTGAGAAGGGGGCTTTTGGTCGACGGTCTGCGGTCTCGTGGAGATGGGTCGTATTCGTACGTTTGTGGTCGGCGGTCTATCGAGCTCCTGGCCCACTTCTGGCTGTGGGGAGCTGGTGTTGACGTCGTGGGAGGCGTGAAGCGCACGGAGGCCTAGCGACCTCCTTGGCGGGTGATCGATTCTGCCGCCACTCACCGCCAAAATTCTCGAGACCCACCGCGACGTCCTGTAACATCACCGAGCGTGAGAACGACGAGAGATGAGGCAACATCCATCATCAAAACTCATATTGCGGTGCCGTTCAACGATCCGATTTGACCAAGCAAGCCAAGAGACATATCATATTTCTCTACAAAACTCATCTAACAAGCTCAATCACTCCTCGTCGCCAAAATGGGTTCCAGCACCAAGAAGAAGAAGGAGAAGGCAAAGGACTTCCAAGTACGATCATAGTTGACTACGACATGCATGTTCATTGCTCATTGCTCATTGCTGATCCCTCGTCGACAGAAGCCAAAGTTCAAGGTCGGAAAGGCAAAGCCCAAGGCCTCCAACTTCACAGACACGAGCTTCAAGTCCAAGGGTACGATGGCCCCCGCCGCAGTCTCTCATCAATGCTCCACTGACCGCAAGCCGTGAGCAGCCATTGTCATGGGCCATCAGTCACTATCGACAACGGCCCCAGACGTGATACAACAGTTCAAGCACAACCTCTCGCTGGCGTCATCGTCAAAATCAGACAAGCAGCGCCGCGACGCGCTGGCATATCTCACAGGGCAGCTCTCGTCAACGCCCCCCGTGAACCCCGTGGGCACGAGCGCACTGCTCCTCAGGCTCCTCCCGCTCATATCCGACAGCTCGACGCCGGTGCGCAGCCAGCTCCTCAAGCTACTCCGCGCCCTACCCGCCGACGAGGCCACGCCCAGCGTCGAGCGCGCCGCAATGTACATCCGGGCCGGGATGACGCACCTCTCGTCCGACATCAGCAGCGACGCCCTCGGCGTGATGGAGTGGCTTCTCGACGTCGCGGGCGACGAGCTCGTCGCCTGTCCGGGAGGGTGGGTCAAGACTCTGAGCACATTCTGCGTCGCCATGGGCTGGGCGGCGTCCTCGTCGGCCGCGGGGTGGACGTCCGTCGGGCGGACCGGGGGCATCAAGGCTAAGGACGCGCAGACGCTGAGCCGCCAGATCTCCGTCCTGTCGCGATTCCTACAGACGGGGTTCAGGCCGGAGACGGCGGCCGCCCCCAACCACACCCAGTACTGGGACAACCTGTACAGGGCGCCCCGGTCGGCGAGCGCCTTTGAGTATCTCAACCTGTTCAGCGTGAGGCGGGACGAGGAGGGGCAGATGTATCCGGATCGGGAGGCGCGCCAGCAAATCTTCCACAGACGCTTCCTCGAGCCTATATCGAAGGGCGTCGACAAGGCCAAGAAGGAAGGTGGACCGACGGGGAGAGCGGCTGTCGCACTGGACCAAGTCCTGAAGAAGGGGATGAACGATTATCAGGCGTCGACGGCGTTGGATGCACAAGACCTGCTAGATTTGTGGTAGAAGACTATTGGAGAGGGAATATAATTATAGTATTCTTTTACTGTTTACACCATGGCACTCGCAAATCTATACTGATGGCATCCTCCGCTTCCTATCAACAGACGTCGGAGACCAGCGCGATCACCGTTCTACTTCTTCAATGCTTCTGACTCTGCTATAATAATTCGAATCGTTTCACTCCTCAGAGTTCAACGGCAGGATGATTTACCTTGAAGCTCCATCACGAATGCTACACCAGAATCCACTTGTCCAGTCATCTGGCCCCCTTACCAGCAATGATGTACTTGCAAAGGTCTTGTTGTCTTCCAATTGGTTCAGGAATCCCGAAAATCACTTCTTAAAGCAGCTCGTTTCCATCCTAACCCTATCGTTTTCTGCTCCTTTTATCAGTCACGCTCATAGATCACATCATTATCACCCTCACGTCACTTTCAAAGAAAAAAAAAAGGGGGGGGGCTTCATTGAATCTGAGCAGGAAGTCAGAACAGCCTGATTGGATTGCGTGTGTTGATCGTGCCTGCCTTTAGGGCATAGAACCAGCTTCCCTATCCCTCAAGAGCGACCCTTTCGCCCCTGCCCTTCTCCTCTTCTCTCGTCGGCACCACTGCTCCTTCCCCGTTCTAAGGTTCTACCACCTGCCGCGTCTTGTTCCATCGTCCTTCCACTTTAGTATCTTCTTCTCGATTTTTTCCAAAAGCAAGAAATAACTCATTTCTCTTCACTTCATCTCTTCTCCTTGCGGATCTGCCTCTTCCTTACGACCTTCAGGAATTATCAGACCTTTCCAAAGACGAAGAGGTCCTGAGCCGACCCGGTATGTTCGAGAGCCTGCTCTTTTCTCCGACAACCATATTCTTGCTTGCTGCCATCTCTCTATCCATTTCAATTTATCCTAGGCACTGGCGCAAGCCCAATTCGCCTCTCGCTTTCCCCCCTGCCCATGGTTTCATGCTGAAGCTGATCATTTGCATTAGTTCCCGTCCAATCCAGCACTTGATTTCCAAGAATGGAACATGATCAAGAGGGTCGGGGAGGGACAATCGCCCTTCCTGCTGATAAAGCCATCCCAGGATGGGTCGAAAGGCAGGCCATCGACTACGCTGCCATCACCAGCTTTGCCGCAACCCAAGAGTGGGACGGAAGCGCCAGAGTTTACCAGTGGAACGATGATTTTGGCGAAGTCGGTCCCAAGTTTCCCGAACTCGAAAAGGAGTTGTTCGGTGATCCAGGGACACGCCATGAGCGGACCGGAATCGATTTCTCCAAGTGGGCGACATCCCCATCACCCTGTGCCCCCTTTCCAGCCCCAGTCCAGATACTGACTCGATGGTAGAATTGATCAGATCGAAGTCTTCCAGGAAGGTCCTGTCAAGATCAAACCAATCCCATCGTTCAAGGATGCCGGTCTTCATCCGGTCATGCTGGAAAATGTTGGGCTGTCAGGCTATCTGAACCCGACTCCGATCCAGAAATACACTATTCCCGCAATTGCTCAGGGCTACGACGTGATTGGCATTGCTCAGACTGGTAAGTCTTGCGCCACTTGATATCAGAATATCAATCTCATCTGCCCCCAGGATCTGGAAAGACCGCTGCATACCTCATTCCCATCCTCAGCCGACTGATGGGCAAGGCCAAGAAGCTGGCTGCTCCTCGACCCAATCCTGCAACCTTTCAGGAGGGCAGGGATGAAGTCATCGCCGAGCCCCTAGTCCTGATTGTCGTGCCGACCCGCGAGCTGGCCGTCCAAATCTTCAATGAAGCCCGAAAGCTTTGTTACAGGACCATGCTTCGTCCTTGCGTTGTGTACGGAGGAATCCCCATCAGGACACAGATCGGCCTTCTGAGCAAGGGCTGTGATATATTGGTGGGAACCCCCGGTCGTCTCGTAGACTTTATCGGCCGACCTCGCAATCTCACTTTGCGCCGTCTCAAATACCTCATCCTGGACGAGGCGGATGAGATGCTGGATGCCGGATGGGGTGATGATCTTAGGCAAATCCTGTCTGGCGGCGGTGAGTCCTTGCGCCTTGTTCCCAACAATCAACCACTCTGACATATCGGTACAGAGCAGGACGAAGGCAACGTCAAGTATGGTCTGTTCTCGGCAACCTTCCCGAAGGCAGCACGAGAACTTGCGAAAGAGCACCTCGCTGCTTCCCACGTCCGTTTCCGCGTCGGCCGTGCAGGGAGCACCACGGAAAACATCAAGCAGATTGTCCTCGAGGCAACCCCTCAAAACAAGAATGACATTCTTCTCACTCTCCTCGACGAGATGCCGAGCGTTCGAACAATCATCTTTGTGAATAGCCGTCAGACGGCGGATTTTCTCGATGACTTCTTGTACAACATGAAGCTCCCCGTCACCTCGATCCATGGTGACCGCACACAATCGGAGCGCGAGGCTGCCATGAGGGCCTTTCGCTCGGCCAGTGCGCCCATTCTCGTGGCAACAGGCGTCACGGCCCGTGGCATCGACGTTCAAAATGTGATGCATGTCATCAACTACGACCTTCCCGCAATGGAGCACGGAGGCATTGAGGAGTACACTCATCGAATTGGTATGGAACTTGGGCTCTCATCTTTTCGGGCGATCTTGCTGATATGGTCCAGGACGAACCGGTCGAATCGGCCATCGAGGGGTGGCCACCTCGCTCTTTACCGAGCGAGATGAGCCCATTGCGAGCGTTTTGACCCGGACACTGCTTGAGACGAATCAGCCAGTCCCGCCATTCCTTCAGCACTACATTCCTGAGAACTCCCAGGCAGGCACCATCAAGTTTGAGACGGAATCTGACTTCGATGCCGAGGAGGTTCGGGTCGTTGAAGACAATGCCGGGAACGAATCGGGCAACGCCTGGGGCTCAGGGGCTGATACTGGGGCCGTCTCAGGGCAAGATGCCTGGGGGAAGAACGGCAATGTGTCTTCTGGTGGCGATGCTGGAGGCGATTGGGAAAATGGCGGCAACCACACTGGCAATAATGCCTTGGGAAGCGATGGAGCCGGCTTGGCTCAAGCGTGGTAAAGATTTGCTTCCGGTACATTGAGCCTAGAAGGTGGGCTTGTTTGACCCCCGTTTTCACGGGTTTTCAAGATTTTCAAATGGTGGTTTTGTATGACAGGGGGTATCGAGAGGGGCGTTTTTAATGTGCTACCAAAGCTGAGTGGGAAGATAGATTCACATTTCTGATTCATGAAAGCCCGAGGGCCAGTTGCTAGCTCATGTGATCGAGTGAGTATTTTACACAGGATGTACCTAAAATGAACTTGAATGTTTCAAGCTCCACATGAAGATGCCATTGCGGGAATAGTGATGAGCCGTGGAGTGTGAGTGTACTTACTACGACATGGTACAACCAGGGTTGATCGTTGGGATGCCACGAGTGCTGTGTGAAGGTCACCCCTCTGCACGGCCTCAGCAGGGTTGGGAACATCATGCATTCCTGATGATCCTGGACAGGCCTGCGACCCTGGTGGTGGCCTCGCCGTAGCCGAGCTCGACGACGCCCTGGGAGAAGCGCCAGGCCCTCTCCTGGTCCTTGACCGGGTACCGCAGGGGCGGGGGGATGGCTGTGCGGATGCCGAGCCAGCCGAGGCGGTCCTCGCAGACGGACTTGAGGTTGCACATGCCGCGCAGGCCCTCCTCCCCCGCGAAGCGGCCGTAGCCGGACCCGGCGACGCCGCCAAAGGGCAGCTGGACGGCGTAGTAGGCGGCGAAGTCGTTGACGGCGACCATGCCGGCCTTGAGGCCGCGGACGACGTCGTGCAGGGCCGGGTCGCGCTCAGCGCCGTGGACGGAGGCGCCGAGGCCGAAGGGGCTGGCGTTTGCGACGGCGAGGATGTCGTGCGGGGAGGAGGAGGCGGCGCGCATGAGGACGAGGACGGGGCCGAAGCACTCCTCCTGGGCGATGCGCATGGCGGGGGTGACGTCTGCGAGCATGGTTGGGGTGAAGTAGTGGCCGCGCGGGTAGAGCGGGTGGTGGTGGCGGGCGCCGCCGACGAGGAGGCGGGCGCCGCGGGCGACGGCGTCGGCGACGAGGTCCTCGAGGCGGGCGAAGGAGGCGTCGGAGATCATGGCGCCGACGTCTGCGTCGGGGCCCGGGCCGAGGCGCAGGGCGCGGACGCGGGGCTCGAGCATGGCGACGAGGCGGGCGTAGACGGCGCCGGCGGCGATGACGCGCTCGATGCCGACGCAGTTCTGGCCGGCGGCCTGGAAGGTGCCGCGCATGACGATGTCTGCGATGCGGGGCAGGTCCGCGCGGGCGGAGTCGAGGACGACGAAGGGGTCCTTGCCGCCGAGCTCGGCGACGACGGGGGTCAGGCTGCGGGCGGCGTCGGCGGCGACGAGGCGCGCGACGGCCTGGGAGCCGATGAAGGTGACGTGCCGGATGCCCGGGTGGGCGGTGAGGTGGCCGGCGGTCTGGGGCCAGCAGGCGACGGCCTGGACGAGCTTGGGGTCGTGCCCGTGGACGAGCAGCGCGCCACGCGCGATGTTGAGGAAGTACGGCGCGGACCAGGCCGTGTGCTCCGAGACCTTGACGACGATGCCGTTGCCCGCGAAAAGGGCGCTGATGACCGGCCCGATGAGGTTGTGGAACGGGTAGTTCCAGCTGACGAGCGCCGCGACGACGCCCATCGGCTCGTACCGCACCGTATTGCGCTTGTACGCCATGAGCAGGCTCGTCGGCCGCCGCGACGGCCGCAGCGCACGCTCCCCGTGCGCGATCGTCCACTGCAGCTTCTCCGCCGTCACGAGGATCTCGCCCAGCGACGCGTCCGCCATCGTCTTGCCGCTGTCCGCCGCCGCCACGCGGCAGATGTCGTGCGCGTGCTCCAGCACGAACTGCAGCATCGACCGCAGCACCGCCCGCCGCTCGTCGAAGCTCGTCGAGGCCCACGCCCGTTGCGCCTCCGCCGCCGCCGCCACCGCCCGGTCGATGCCCTCCTTGGAGTGGCTCGGCACCGACCCGAGCACCTCGCCCGTCGCCGGGTTGTAGCACTGGATCGGCGCCCCGGGCCGGCCGCTCGGGCTCCCGATCGTCGCGCTCTCAATGGTCGTGTGCGCCGCCGGCCACGCCGGCTCGGGGATGTAGTACGGCTTCGGGCGCGCCCGGACCGCCGCGAGCGCCCGCGCCCGCGCGCTGCTCAGGATGTACGTGAAGGCGACGAGCGCCAGGACGGTCCCGTAGGCCTGCAGATGCACCGGCGACCTGTGCGCACGATATATCGTCAGCATCATGTGCGAAGGCCCAGCCATTGGGGCCCCGGGGGGCTCGACTCACCACAGCTCCCGAGGGGACGCCTGCTCCCACCAGTCGCGCACGCGCAGGAGGTAGTTCAGCCCGCGGAAGAGCACCTCCATGGCCTCGCCCCCGAGCGCGCGCAAGGCGTCCTGCGATTCTTCCATAGTATCATGCGGCAATGCGTGTCATGCAGCAATGCGTGTGCGAGATTGCGGAATGCGGAGTGCACACTGCGAGGTTGCGGGACCGAAGCGCAAGTCGAGCACGAGTCAATGGCAACCTCGCATCGTCAACGCGTGCGATTTGATGCATCATGGCACTGTGTGGGTCTCCCCTGATCCCCTTTTCGCATTGAGCATGAACTTCGCTTTTCAAACATCAAGAGAACAAGATCTATGGCATCAACATCTTGGAGTCTTCTGCATTCGTCTGTCTAGCATAAGATCGTCACATCTCTTCAAGCAGCGAGCCACGCCTCACTTCACCCGGCCACGGCAATCTTCGATCCACACGCTGTCCTGTGCGCATTGTTTGTCTACCTCGATGCCACAACTGCTCCCCTTTCCCACGCCCTCAGCGAGCATGAGTTGGAGCCTCATCACATTGATCGCTTCTCGTTCTCCAAAATGCCCTAACAAAGAAGACGCCATCACCAAGATCGGTTCCGAGTGCACCCTCCCCTGCCCCATAGCCTTCCACCGGCCCATCAGGAAAAAGACAGAAGAGAAGAAACAAACGTACGAGAAGAAGAAAGAAGAGGGTCAAGTGGGGATCGTCTGAAGGGAAAAGAACAAAGGACAAAAATAGAGAGAGACAGCCGAAAATTTTCCCGAGTTATCTCGTCTTCCTGTGAACGCCTTGCAAAGACAACAAAATTCGGAGCGCGTGCCGACTCCTCCTCCCGCCACACGTACGAAAGACGTTCGCACACGAAAGCCAAACAACAAAAAAGAATTAGAACCCCTCGATTTTTTTCTTCCTATGTTCCTTCTCCCCTCCCCCTCCCCCTCCCCCTTTGCCATCCCCCATCATCTAACCAATGTCCTCCTCTTTCCACACATGCCCATGGTCTCCGCCCTTTCCCCTTTGAACAACCCGTTTTCCCCCTTTTAACCAGTATGTCCAGCTGCGCGTGCACGTTGTCGTTTGTTTGTGGTGGGAGGGTTTGCTTGGCGCAGGATTGTATGTGGATATCATTAAGAAGACGGTAAACGGCAACTGCTGCTAGATCGCTCATGCAAATCGTCAAAAGCATGAAGGACCCTATGCAAATGTATGAAACAATATCAAAAAAAAAAGTGAAGAAGAAGAAGAAGAAGAAGAAAGTGATGAAGAAAGTAATGAAGAAGAAGAGCAAGAGAAAGAAGAAGAAGAAGAAGGAGAAAAGAAGTTAAGAAGGAGAAAAGCTGGTGCGGGGTCGGGTGCGTTAGGAAGAAACATAGCTAAGATGTACGAGGACTTGGAATGGGATGTGAAAACAGAGAAGGGAAAAAGAAGAGTCCCCGAATAAATATACAACGAAGGTATATAAAACATTCCGCTCCATGCCGCCTAGATATTATTGCTTTTGCTCATCGATAAGCCCCGTAGCCTGGCGCCGAAGCGGGTCGCGTTGACGCCCTGCGACTGACTGGATTCGATGCGAGACAGCCGGGCCGCAGACGTAAAGTCGCTGCTGACTTCGTAGCTGCATCGGATGCGGTCCATCGACGCCCGCATGCGGTCGTAGGACGGCCTGCATCGGTCCGTCGATGGCCTGCCCGCCGCCGGGACCTCGAGGGACATGCGCGCCGAAGTGCCGGTGTAGCCGGTGCTGTCGCTCCCGTTGTTGCTGTGCCGGTTGAGCGTGTTGGTCCGCGTGACCGTCGGCGGGCAGATGGGCTGCAGGTCCTCGTCGACGCTGGCGTACGGAACGTGCTTGCTCTTCTTGGAGCTGCCCGACGACTTGGACTTTTGGCTCTTTTCGTCGCCCGAGCCGCTGCCGTGGTCCGACGGCTGCGCCAGGTGCTTGAAGGCGCCGAGCCTCTCCTGCTCCCGAATGATGTCCACGTCGTAAGGGAAGAAGACCTTCTGGAGCGATTTGATGGCGAACCGCGGGAACAGGCAGATGACCGGCACGATGACAAACGTCGCCCAGAACGTGGCCTCTCCGTAGATCTGCCCGGCAGCCTTGTAGAACTGGTCGGAGGAGGTGAAGGACGTGTAGACGCCCGTCCAGAAGAAGATGAACAGGTCACTGATGGCGACGATGAGCAGCATGAGCCAGTCCCAGCGGTAGGTGTTGATCAAGATGTAGGCGTTGATGGTGAAGACGGCAGGGTGGGCGACGTAGGCGCCGAAGCGGTACCGATCCTCGTTGTTCATACCCGTCATGGACACCGAGTTGATGCTGCTGAAGAGGAAGTAGGGGATAAAGAACACCATCACGGATTGGTAGATGCCGTCCAGCATGTAGAGCCTGAAGAGGATAAGAAAGAAAAATTATACGTCAGCGACTGGGACATCCCAGATGATGAGCTCACAAGGAGAGAAAAAAAAGGAAACATACCAGAATTTACGTTGAGTCCACTCCATGCGCTCAATTCCGCGGCGGTACAATTGAGGAACAGCCAGGGATACCGTGTCCGAAACATCCTGGTCGAGAACACCCATAATGGCGACGGGGACCGAGGTAAAGAACAGGTTGAACATGAGGATGTAGGTGTAGTCGAAGAAGTAGGTGATGTCGAAGTTGCAGTAGATCTGGAACCAGAAGATGGCAAAGGTCCAGATCATGTTCTTGTAGAAGAAGTTGCTGATGCTCTCCGCCAGGCGACGGTACGACCACCGCCCGTGCACGAGCACGAGGCGCTGCAGGAAGCGGAACTGCGCGATGGCGTAGTCGGAGGACATGGCGGCCTGGCGGCCCTCGACTCCGGCGATGCCGACACCGACGTCGGCCTCCTGGATCATGGCGACGTCATTGGCTCCGTCGCCGATCGAGAGCGTCATGACGTCGAGGCCGTTCTTGACCATGGAGACGACGGCGGCCTTCTGGGCGGGACTGACACGGCAGCAGAGGACGGAGCGGCACTGCTTGCAGAGGAGCAGGAACTTCTGCATCAGGCGCTCGCTGAGGACCCATCGAAGAGTGAAACCATCGATCACCAGGCCATGAGTAGGGGCGGGCGGCTCGTGGTTCTTTCTCGCGTGTGCGAGATCCTCGTCGCCGCCGGTGAGACCAAAGACGGCCAGGTTGTCGTCCAGAAGTTTCTCGGCCAACGCGATGAAGCTCTCCTCGTCGTCTCCGTCGGGCACCGCGTCCTCGTCGACCTTGATGTGGATGAGCTCCATGTCGTTGTGCAGCAGGTTGCAGGAGAACCCAATGTTGATAGCCGTCTCGACCTTGTCGCCCGTCAGGACCCAGAGCTTGATGCCGGCTTCGCCAAGCAGGCCAATGGTGTCGGGGACACCATCCTGGAGTCGATCCTCGATGGCGGTCCCGCCGAGCAGGAGGAGATCCTGCTCGATCAGCTCGGCGACGGCCTCGAGCTTCTCCTCGCGGTTTTCGAGCGCCGAGGCCGCGGCGTCGTGCTCCTTCTTCCAGGCCCGGTACTCCTGCTCGCTCAAGTCGCGCTGGGCGATGCAGAGGGTGCGGAGACCCTCGCGAGCGAACATCTCGAGGTGCTCCGCAGTGGTTCGCCTGAGCTCCTTCTGCTCACCCTTCTTGAGGCGGGCGTAGATGACGGAGTCGGCGCCCTTGCAGAAGAGAACGATGCGGCCGTCGGGCATCCGGACGATGGAGCTCATCCGCTTCCTGGTGGAGTTGAACTCGATCGTGTTCAGGACCGGGTAGTGCCGGTCTTCGCCGAGGACATTGACATCGATGCCGTCCGCCGAGTTGCCGAGGACCGTGAAGCCCATGTCGCGAGCGGTCGAGACAAGCGCCTCCTCGTCCGGGGACTGCGCCTTGAATTCCATCTTGGGCGGGTCGCCGGGAGACCTCTCCGCGATGACCGTGTGGCAGAGAGCCAGGGCAAGCATGAAGGTCTCGTTGGCCTGCTTCTGCTGGTTGCCGGCCTCGCCGGCCAGATCGGCGACGAAGTCGGGCGCGATGAAAGTGACGGCGTCATCGTGGAGGTAGGGGTTGTCGTGGATGCTTCGCAGGTCCTTGAGGGCTTTGACCTTGGCCTCAGCGATCTCGGCGCGGATCTTGGCGCCTTCCTTCTCGATGTCCACGCCCAGTCGCTTCTGCATACCGGCCTGCGCCTCCGTGTAAGCCTCGCCGTAGGGCTGTCCGTTGATGGTGGCCTTCTTGAACTCCATGACGTTTTGCGTCAGCGTACCCGTCTTGTCGGAGAAGATGTACTCGATCTGGCCGACGTCGTCGGATATGTTCCAAGACTTGGGGATGCAGGGCTGGTCGATCTTGTCGTAGTACATCTCGACGTCGCTGAAGATGAAGACGGCCTGGAGCGTCCTGACGATCTCGAGGGTGATGTATAGCGAGATGGGGATCAAGTTCTGGAAGACGATGATGGCAGCCCAGAAGGTGATGAAGCCGCTCATCGCGGCGCTTCCCCCGATGGACCCGTCGTCGAAGTAGAAGAGAGAGGCGTCCGTCTTGGACCATACCGTCCCGTTGATGATGGCGGCGAGCAGGCACATGACGAGCAGGATGCCGAAATTGCAAATGACGTTGAAGTTCATCTCCCGGGCGATTCGCGCACGCTTGCTGGGGGTGATGCCGGCGTTCATCATGATCTTGGTGTCGTGGCCGGTGAAGACGACGACGCCGAGGACCCACTCGGTGTTCCTGAGGTTGCAGCCTCGCAGGAGGAGATTGTCGATGGTGATGGCCTCGGTCATGTCGACGGGCTCGTCGTCCGGGTATCCGGGGACGCTCTGCTTCCACTTGACGGCGCCGTTGTACTTGTAGAGGTTGGGCTGGGGGGGCTCGCTCTCGATGCGGAACTCGGCCCGCTCGCAGTCTCTAGCATGCTTGAGCGAGCGGCCACAGCGCAAGGCCTGGCGGACCTTGAGATTCGTCTCGCCGTCCAAGTTCTTGGTCTCGACGTAGCAGGCACCGTCGGGGTCCGAAGTGGAGAGGATGATGACATCGGCGGGCAGCTCGTCATCGTTGTAGATGCGGACAAAGTCGCCGACGACCAGGCTCTTCCAGGCATCCTTGGCGAACCTCGCGCCGCGGACGGCGCGGTCGTAGCTGATGAGGTCGCCCTTCATGTCCTGAATGACGGCGGCGCGCTTGACGTCGTCCTCCTCGGAAGAAGAGTCGACCCGAATCTGGGGCGGCGGGGTGGGCGAGGAGACGGGCGTCATCTGGATGCTGTCGGAGCCGGACAGGTAGGATTCGCGGACAAAGGTCTGGGCGAGCGAGTCTCGCATGGTCTTGGTGCGCGCGGACTCGACCGAGGGACGCGGCTCGTCGTCGCCCTCGGGCTGCTGCAGCTTCTTCTGCGCGCGGGCCTCGCGGGCCTTTTGGGACCACAGGCTCTCGATGGCGTGCCATATGGAGCCGAAGAACCTCGAGTTTGCCTTTTTGAATTTCCTCCAGGTCGAGACGTTGTCCTCCTCGACGTTGACATTGTTCCAGCCGCATAGCCGATGTACGGGGGCGTTGTTGAGCTCGATATCGAGGATCGTTCTTCGGTAGTCTTCGATGGCGTCCTTGATGGCGGTGACGACGATGATGAAAATTAGAGGCACGGCGTTGAGCCCGGGGTTGACCGTGCCGAAAATTGGGAAGATCTAGAGTCAAAGAGGTTAAAAAGGGGGTTGGTTCGCCACGCATCCAAGGGAAGACCCCCGGGGAGGGGGGGGGGGGGGGGGGGGCCTCCAGTCCACGGTGGAAACTTACTCCTAATATGATGAGGAAGAGGAAGAAGATGTTTGCGATGTTGTGGAATTGGAACCATAGGTTCTTGGGAACAAAAGAGAGAGGAGTGTACTTTGCGGTTCTGATCTTGTTACGGGGATAGCAGGCGAGCGGATGCCCGTCCTCGTCGACGAAGTCCCTTGGCAGAGGCTGGTTGAAGAAGAGGGTCCTCTTCTCGGCCTCTTCGTCGGCGACCTCCTCAGCGGCGCCCTCGAGATTCTTGTCATCCTGGCCGCGTCCGTCGCCATCGCGGCCGTCGCCGTCGCCGTTGCCGTCACCACTACCGGCGCCGCTAGGCGGACGGTGTCCATCGACGGGGACGGAGGTCTCCTTGTGAGAGGCACCGGCGGGGTGCTGTATTCGATTTAGGAGCGAGGTGCGTTTCGACTGGCTGCTCTTGACGGTCATCCTACGCGTGGCCCATCTCGCCCTCTGTGTTTTCAAGTACTGAGACTTGGAAGGGCTCTTGTTGGCGCCCGTGGGGCTGGATGGGGTGGTGGTGGTGGTCATGGTTACGGAAGGGCGGGCAGACGCCCGTGGAGCCCCGAGTCGCCAGCCAGGTCGGGTATGGGGTCGCGTCGATGACTCGGAGTCGGATGGCGTGCGTGATCGCGATGGTTCTGTGCAGGTGGAAGCGCGGGAGGGGGTTGGGCGAGATGCAGAGAATTTCTTGAGAGGCGTGCGCATGCACAGGCTCAGGGGGCCGGCGGGCAGCGGGCGGCGGGCGGCGTTCGAGCAGCAGGGAAGAAAAGACGACGTCGAGGGTTTCGCGTCGGGAAGGGAAGGGCGCGGATTGGGGCTGCAACGAGTCGATGTACCGGTATCAATGTTGACCCGCAGGCTGGTGGTGGGATTGAGGTACTCGTATCCGAGGGTCGAAGACGGGGCGTGTTCGGCGGTCGTTTGCGAGAAATCGTGGGGGACGGGCAAGGTGATTCTCGTATGGGCAAAGAAAAGACGAGACAAGACAAGACAAGACAAGACAAGACAAGATTATGGAGGATGTGCGATAAGCGGAGGAGAAAGAAGAAAAAAAAGTGTGGATAAAAGTTGATGATGGACGGTCGGATGGAGATGGAGATGGAGATGGAGGTGCGGTCGGATGTCCATACATACAAGGAGGACACTGGCCAGGACCAGCAGGAAAAAAAGGATCAAGGATCAATTGATGGATTGATCAATCGATGGACGGAACGGATGAATGGAACTTGGGAAGAGCTCCACAGGCCTGGGCGAGACGGGAACTCGGACTCGCGGGCTCGGACTGGGGGTGACCAGGTGGTGGTGGTGGTGGTGGTTGTGACTGATTGATGAGTGACTGGTGGTAGTAGTAGAAGGCGAGGGGCGAGGGGCGAGGGCTGACAGGACGAGGACGAGGACGAGGACGAGGTCGAGGTCGAGGTCGAGGTCGAGGTCGGGGTCGGGGTCGGGGTCGGGGTCTCAATGGAGGCGAGAGAAGGGCGATTGAAGGAGTGAGGTTGGATGGAGATTGGAGAGAGCAGAAAAGCAAGGTCTGGAGTCTCTCTTTCTCTCTGCCAGTGTATCGAAAGTTGATGTTCCAGGAATCTTTTGCGTGGCGTGGCGTGTTGAATGGACTCGAGGTCGTCCTCGGTACGGAGTCCTCCGTACTCCGTACTACTTACGAGGAATTGGATGAAGAGTCGAGTCAGAGATTGAAACAACCAGGCTGTCGGCGGGAAGCAGGAGGATCGAGGCAGCGAGGCAGCGAGGCCGTACGGAGTATCGGCAGCCCGAAGATCCAAATGCAATGCACACAAGAGGCAGATCCGTCCATTGATCCCATTTTTGATCCCATTGATGCATTCATTGATTGATCCCGTCAATTCCATTCGATCCCCGTCGCTCGGATTCCCGCCGCGCGGAAAAGGGCACTGGAGTCCAGCCTCTGACGGAGTACATTCGGAGTACCGAGTACAGGGTATGCGCTGGATGTACTCCGTACTCGGGCGTATCACTGATCTTGAATTTTCGCCCCGGGGACTAGCCGGAGGGAGGGGAGGCGACTCGCACTGTGCACCCTTGCTGAATCCCGCGCCGCACTTGGGCCACGCCATTGGTCAAGCGGCAGCAATGACTAAGCCTTTCCCAAATCTCTAGTCAAAGTTACTCGAGTTACCGGTCCATCCGACCAGAGGGGGCCAGTGCTAGCCCGCTTCGGGCCACGGTGTACCGGCAGACAACCTCGGTCCCGCGTTGTGTCCCCTGCGTCATGCAGGTACTGGCTGCGTAGACGTACTCCGTAGAGTCCTACGGAGTACTCCGAACAGTACTTAGTATACTCCGTATGGGCTGACCCGTCGCGGGATCACGGCAGAGCCTCCGCCCGATAACTCCGCATTCCACGGACTGGCCCCCACGGCAGAGGACTGAGCGTTCAATCTCTTTCCAGAGCGGTCCTCCGGCCTTCTGGAATTGGCCTTGATTGACGAGGCAATGAGGTGTTTCTTCCGTAAATCAAGGGATGGATGGATTCAGTCCGCCTCTCGTACTAAACAGACCGAGGCGATCATGGCAGCTCGTCGTGAAACACCTGCCCCTCCGCCGCGCACTGCCATCCTTCACTCTCGAGTCTCGACGCTCGACGCTCGACGGCTCGTATCCAACGGGAGCACTATTTACAGCTCGGGGCTACCTGTAAAGGTTACAGGCAAAGGCAGGCTGACTTCGACGGCGGCAAGTCAGGCGCACTCGTACCGTCAGATCATGGATCGATCCATGGATGGATGGATCCTCTGACTCCCTCGGATGTTGCCCACGACCCCCTGATTACCAATTCGTACGGAGCTTGTGCCCTCCGATCCCCAGCGGGAAATTGCAGACCATGGATGGGCTTGTGCTCGGATGCTCCATGGTCAATCATCGGTGGGGCCCTCCAGGCACCTCCAGTGCGTGGCCTGGCATCCTCGTACTGTCTTATTACAGTGCTAAGATAAATTACATACTGTCTTTGGGTCATCATCCCCCTCTAGCACTCGGCGCGATTCGCGTCCGTGAGAATTCATCCATACAAGAACCTCACGCCCCTCGCCTGAAGAGGGCTGCCAGAGACCAAGGCGCTGGCCATCTGTTTCACGGACCTATCAATGAGATTCCAATCCTGCTGTGTCCAGGGAAGGCACCTCAGCACGCAGCACCCCCAACTACATACTCCAAACACGGGTCATCCTGATGCAATTGCCTGCCAACTGCCTCACCTCAGGATCGAGTCTGTACGAATAGTCCTCGCACTTGCAGGATTCCTTCTTGTACCCGTACATGGATGGGCCCGTGAAACACAAGTGGATCGCTGATCTCTCCTCTCGGGGTCTTGCGAAAAGTCCGCGATCGTGACATCAAAGCTATGCACATACATCAATCACATACTACAAACTACAACCTGCCTGATACCACGGATTGCCAACGGACCCTCGCACGAGCTCGGCACCGTTTCCCTCGACGAGACGGAAAAAGGCCCCGGTTCCATTGATCAAATTGATTGATCCATTCCATGGTGCCGAGAGCATCCCCACAACATCCGACACCCGGGGGGATGACGATTTGTAATGCATGACCTCGGACTGTACGAGCACTGTTCCGGGGTATAAATGGACAGATTTCGCACGGACTAAAGCCAATGCCATACCGCGTATCGTACGGACTCAAAAGAGGAGCGGATTGACCATCAACAATCCATTGTTATACGGTATCCTCCAAATCCAAATCGCAGCACGCAGATCCAAATGTGAATCTCGACTCAGCATCACCGAGAAATCTCCCGTCGCAGGGCGCAGCCAGAAGAAAGGACCGCTATATGTACTTCGTACTCGCACTATATTGGAAGAGGCGAGTGCTTCGTGCGAAATCAATCGAGGCGGAGCTCCGTCGCCACAGTGCGCGCAGGCAATAGATTGATTGATCACTGGATTGCTCCGTAGATCCATTCAATTCTCCTCACAAATAACATCTCCAAGCCCTCCAAGCTCTTCCACAGATCTCATCGCGGGACTGCCACATGGCCACTCCTCATGTACGGATACGGCGTACGTGTACGGAGTACGAGTACTCCGTAGAATCGTTCTATTTCTTCCTCGGATCCCCCTTCGCATCCTCGTCCCTGCAAGCATCAAACGACGAGTACATACGGGGTGCAGGCCCGAGCTTCCAGCCCATGGGCCCGCGGATGACTCCGAGACCGAGACCGACGGGACGCGCACGTCGTCCGAGGGGGGACAATGACCGGCCAGACGTGCCCCGTGTCCCGACTCTCTTATCCTCGCACGGGGACGGCCTGTGAGACCCCGTATCGGCACGATGCAACAGGTCCTGTGGTCCGTACGGAGTACAGGCTACTCCATACTGGTAAAGAACAAAGAACAAAGAAAAAATAGAAGAAGAAGAAGCAATGCCATCGTGGGACCATCTCGTTTGGGTTCAAGCTTGTTTTTTTTTTTTTTTTTTTTTGGGGGGGGGGGGGTGGCGCAGGCTCGGACGCTTCGTCTCGAAGCGGCACATCTGAGCCTGTCTTACTCCGTGCTCCAGAGTCCATACAGAGCACTCCGTACAGAGGACAGGCATAGGCACAGGCTCTTGTCGCAGACGCTCTGTGCCCCATTGCTGAAGCGAGAATGACGCCTCTTGGCACCAAACCTCGCGTGCGATGAAGCTTGGCCTCGCAGACCCGTCGACGCCTGTCTGGAAGAGGTCTCAGGTATTGCGGATGCTGTATCAAGCGGGAAGTACTCCGTATTTTCCATCCTGTCAGGTATAGGTCTTCCTCTGGCTACTACGACTCCTCCAGTCGTCAACATCTCACTCCGTACTCGAACGACCGCGATCACCCGAGCCTCCGCGGGAAACGAGCCCGCCGTCAAAGCTGCCGAGGCTCCAAATGGCCTTCCGTGCAGCAAGGGACAGCCTGGAGACAGAAACAAGTTGGTGGTCCCTTGGAAGACGGAGATGCTGCAAGTCCCGCTCCGTTGCGGACAACATGTGCCCCATATCTGTACATACTTGATATGTACCGGTAAGCCCTTCCCGCGTGGGAACGGATCCAGTCCCTCCACGCTCTCTGGCTCCATCGGCCGCTGCGGATGTTGTGCAGGTGGGTGAGAGGATGACAAGGCCCTCCGTGCTCCGGGCATGCAGATGAGAACCGAATCACGTCTCGATAGCGTCACGGCGCGCACGTTACTATAGTGCTGGAGCTAGGCGAGAAGGGCAACGGTGTGTGCACGAGGTGCAGAGCCGTGTACAGGGTAGGCAGGGAGTCTTCTTGATGCCCCTTTTTTCAAATCTTGGAGGGGATGAGGATGGGTATGTATTTGGATGGCCGTCATGCTGCTCGTTGAATCTGCTCATGGATGACCAAAGGTTGATGACTGTGGCAGAGGAGGCAGAGCGAATATCTTTGACCAGACATCCGCTGATCCGCGCAAATCATTGATCAATTTCAACAAGAGACTCGGATTATTGATGGATGCAGAGACGTCAGGATTGCTGCGCCACGGCTCGACTATCAAGCCACAATTCCATCCTCCGAACCAGTGGCTGGTGCCAACTGGGGCTGCCTTGTTTATCCTCGAAATCTCAATCGAGACGCCAATCACGACCTGCCGCCGACGACATCACTTTCACTCCACGCTGGGGCCTTTTCCTCCAGAATCTCGACGCGGGGGGAGAACATCAACTCTTCAAATGCCATCCCCGAGACAGAGGCGCGACAGCCTCACACTCACCCAGGGAGAATGTCGCAAAGACCCACCACCCGTAGCATAGCGTCCTACTTCCAGCCGGCGACCCGCGCCCCTTCCGCGACGCCTCCCGCCGCCAGCCCGTCCCGACAGCCCCAGCCCCAGTCCCACTCCCAGCCCGCAGCGCCCTCCAGCCCCGCGTCCAAACTCACCTCCCTGCCGCCGTCGTCGCCCCCGCCGGCCTTCTCGTCGCCGGCCCATGTCCGGACGACCCCGAAGCCGAAGCCGCAGCGCGCAGACGTCATCGAGGCCTCGGACGACGAGGGCGGCTTCGGGGACGACGACTCGGACGGGGAGGACTTCGAGGACATCATGGACCTCCTGAAGCCTGCGGCGGCGAGCGCCCCGGACCCGTGCGCCACCCCGCAGGCGAAGCGCACGGCGGTCCGGGACGGCTTCTTCCGCTCGGCCGAGGATCATGCCGCCGCCCCGCGGCACAGGCTCGACCTGGCGGCCCTGGCGAGGGACGCCCGGCGCGACGAGGCCACCAGCGCGAGCTCCCTGAGGAACCAGGCCGCCGCCGCCGCTGCTGCGCGGAACACGGCCCCCTCGCGCGCGGACAAGGACCCGCTCGGCGGCGTGCTCGGGGACGTCGTCAAGGACCACGACGGCAGGGACGCGCACAAGGTGCTCCGGACGGTGCAGCGGACGGACCTGGCCAAGACGCAGGCGTGGTGCTGCTTCTTCGACCGCGACTACAGGGCGCCCCCAGGCGCGCCCGCGCCGCGGCCCGGCAGGGCCTCGCCGTGGCGGCTGCTGACGCAGGGCACCGCGGCCGAGCGGGAGCGCAACCTCGCGTCGGGCGTGCCGCAGACCCTCGTGGCCACCAGGGGCGGCGGCCTGCCGGACGACGTCTTCCAGTGGATCCTCGACGAGCTGTGCGTCTCCCGCTCGAGCCTTGCCCGGATCGAGTACTGCAACATCGTCGCCGACTGCCCGGAGCAGGTCGCGCAGCTGCTCGCCCCCGAGCGGCTGCGCGCGCTGTTCCTGCGCCTCGGCGCGTCCGACGAGCTCGAGAGCCCGGCCGCCGAGCTGACCGTCTCGCGGCCGAGCCACAACCCGTACCAGGACCGGGACTGGTCCTGCGTGGCCTCCTTCCTGTCCTTGCTGGACGCGGTGGCAGACTCCCTGTCGACGGCCTCTGCCGTCTACGCCATCAGGGTCCTTCTGCGGATGGCCTTTGACAAGATCGTCATGTGCAGCATTGACCTCCTGCCCGCGTGGGACGCCGCGGTGAACCGCCTCGCCAGCGCCATCCCCCCAGCCTTGTGGGACTCTTTCGTAAGAAGCTCCTCCCCCCTTTCCTCACGCAGACTTCAATGACAGCTCATCGCTCACAATCCCAGTGCCTCGAGACCTGCTCTCTCCTCCACGCCAGCATCAAGGAGCAGTTCCTCCGCACCAACGCCCTCCTCTGCCTCTCCCCCCGCAACCCCGCCTCCCACGACCTCCGGCGCCGCCTCGCCGCCGCGTACCTCTTCGACGACCCGAGCATCGCCCGCCAGCACCCCGACGACGTCATCACCCTCCGGCGCGCCGCCGAGCTTCTCGAGGCCGCCGACTTCGCCATCTCCAAGCGCACCGACTTCGCCGAGCTCAAGGCCCGCACGATACTCCTCGACATCGTCGTCGACGACGGCTGCGCGCCCGCGGCCGAGGAGGCCGCGAGGGCGTTCGACGCGGACATCGACGAGCTCGCCCGCAGGCTCGAGAAGATCGGTAAGATGATCGACGACTCCGGGATGAGGCTCGAGCGCACCGAGGCCAAGACCGCCCTCAAGTGGGTGCAGATGCGCGTGCTGCACTCTGTGCGCACGAAGAGGCAGCCCAGGAAAAACGTCTACGAGGGGGACGTGGTGTCGGATGCGTCCCTGCCGCGGCAGCAGGAGATGATGAGGAACTTCGTCCAGCGCACCTGAGGCCACGACGACTACTTCCTCGAGTACCTCTACTACCCATGTACTGCGACCCCGTCATAATTTGAAGCATGAAGCGTGCAGGCCTGTCAGGTAATTGCTGCAATTCCTCTCGCCCGAATAATACATTTCGCGGCCACTGCCCAGAAGCCTCTGATGTTGGTACGGCGTGCATTCATCTTCATCATGAAGACCATGGAACGCAAGTGTGTGTGTGACAACAAACGACCTCCGTAGCGCGCCGCCCGCTTCTTTCTTCGATGCAGCACGCATTTCTAGCCATACAGTAGCAGCTCAAAAACAGACACTTCGAGAGGCAATGTCTCTAACAGGGGCGGGCCGCATCGGTGCCCCAAGACAAACACTCCGAAAACACATCGCCGCTCTCTCGCCGGTGCTCTCGTCCGCTGCGGGGGGTTCGCGTTCCCCGGGCTTAGTCGAAGAACTTGCGGTTGGGGTTCTTGCCGAAGAGCTCCTCCCTGACGGCCGGGGCGGCGGCGGCCTCGAGGAGCTTCAGCCGTGCCTCGAACGTGTTGTCGATGTCGATCTTGCCGCTCCCGCTGAGGATAACGACGCCGCCGGCGCTGCAGACCCTCATGTTAGCACCGGTGCTCCAGGGTTCTCATATTCATGTTCATCTCCATCTCCATCTCTATCTTCATGTTCGTGCTCATGCGGGCGATTGGGCGGAAGGACAACGGAAGAGAGGCAACAACGAGACGGGGTGTTGGACGTACGTCGACTCGGCCAGCGGGTTCTCCTCGTCGATCGTGGCCGCGGTCTCCTTGCCGACCTCTTGCTTGTAGATGTCGACGGCCTCGGCGATGGCGCCGCGCACGAGGTCGTAGTCGGCGTACCTCGCGCGGACCTGCAACTGCGGCTCGTTCATGGCGTAGAAGCCCTCGAGCAGGAGGCCGCGCAGGACGGCGCGGTACTTGTCCGGGTCCTCGGCGCCGCGGGTGAGCAGGCGCTGGGCCTCGTCGAAGATGTCGTCGAGCAGCTCCTGGCGGGCGCCGAGGACGCGCAGCCGCGTCTTGTTGGCGACGGTGGAGCGGGTGATCTGCTGGGACATGGTGGCCTGCTTGAACTTCTTCTCGTACTGGCCGTCGATGGCGTCCGTCTCCTGGCGGACGAGCCGGGACTTTTCGATCTCGAACTCCTCGTTGGACTTGATCTCGATCTCGCGGGCCTTCTCGTTAGCCTCCTGCTTGATGAACTCGGTCATCTTGCGGAGCTCATGGTCGACCTAGAAGAATCGAGGACCCCGACGACGGGGTCCAATCTGTTTAGCGACTTGTCTGGCCCATTTTGAATCTCTCGAGCCGAAGGGCTGCCCGAGGGGTTGGAAGATGGGATGGGTATTCGAGGAATTCGCACCTGCTGGTCGGATAGCGCGTGCTGCGACATCTTGGGCGGGTGATGGTCACCGGTGTTGTGGGCCGGGGGGAAAGAGAGGCGTCGGGTCGTTTGAGGGAGGTTCAGGATGACGGCTCGCGAGGGGTCGGGAGTAGCTGAATCTAGGATGTCGATCTTGGGCGGCACGGCGCGGCAGGGACAGATTGATAAAATTGGCGGGGTTGCTGGTTGCGGCTCTTTGTCCGAGGGACGGCGATGGAATGGAGAGAATAGATTGATCTGATGGATGGAGAGATTGGAGATGCAATCAGCAAGGGAGCCGTGATGCGGGATCCGGAGCGAGAGCTGTCGTCAGACGGACGGATGGTGGAGCCTCATCCATCGAGGCTGCAGGTTAAGAGGTGGATGGATTGATGGATCAATGGCTGGACCGACATCATCATTCAAGCTGGAGGAGCCGCTCGACCCGGTCAATCCATCAATCCATCCATCAAGCAATCAATTGAGTCCACTTGAACAGCTCCGATAGCCTCGGCCGCTGTGGCCGCCTGTGTCTAGAGGGCCTCGGGGCGCCGTTACAGCGCCGCAGCCGCTGAAGGAGAGCCCTCGCCCGGCTTCATCAGGGGACGTCGTGGGTCAATCATTGGACGAGCGATTGAGCGTTGATTGATCAATCCATTCTGTGCAGGGTAGGCGTGAAGACTGATCGCACGTACGAGTACGAATTCATGCGCCACACCACGGAATTCCCTTGAACCCCGGCTGTCACTGACGATGTGGCTTGACGCCTGGCAGGGCGGGGCGTGGCTCCACTGGCCCCCATCAGGCAGGAGACGTCTCGCAGCCGCCGACGAGTGACCACTCACAGCCCAACATCACCAAGATCACATGACCTGACATGGGACATGCACCGCCACACCTTCTGCACTCAGCGCCCCGGCTTCGCATTGATCTCCTTCTGAATCTCCTTGTGCGAGCCGGCTCGAGCGCTTTATTGATCTTGGATGCAACCCCAATGCAGCTCGAGGCCAACACGCGGTCCTGCATTCCTATACCGCTTGACCCCGTCAGGTGCCTTGGCATCTTGATTCAACTTGCTCGATCAAAATCTGCCGCTTGCAAGAAGGAAGGGACGGGAGAAAAAAAAAATACGGAGTAGAGGGACCACTTTATTCTGCCGACCTCAAAGATCCCTTCGTTCTCTCTCTATCCCTGTCTCTCCCGCGTGCGTCTCCGCTGCCGCCGTCGAAGTCTTCAAAGGGAGTCGACCATATCAATCAAATTGATCTCTCCCCCTTCAAGCATCGACTGCGAGACCCCATAACGAGCGACCCGTCCGTCCACGCCCAAACGAGATCCTCTGACACACTTCACCCTTCCGACTGCAACGTCAGCGATTCAAACGAGACGTCCCCCGAAGCGGCCCAACAAGCACGGGTCATCCGACCTCCACACTTCCCTCCCCCCCCCTTCAAGGCGTTTTCGCGGGTCTCGAGGATCGCATTTAAACACAGGCGCTGGCCACCCTATATGCAACAAACAGACAGCGACAGTACGGGGTCCATAGCCGGATGACCGCGCGCCTCGAGACGGCGCAATGGGGCCCATTGGCAACCTCTCCCCAGGAGGGAGCATAGCTGTAGGGTTCTCCTTCTTCGCGTCCGCCCTGCCCCTCGAGTCTATTTCTGCGCTGATATTCACCTCCGCTGGCAGCTGGGAATCCTCGTTGGCCTGCTCTCCACAAGCGTTCAAAGCGTGGGCCTGACCCTGCAGCGGAAGTCGCACATCCTCGAGGACGAGAAGGCCCCCCACGATGTCCGCCGACCCCCTTACAGGAGACGGAGATGGCAGCTGGGCATGGCCATGTTTGTCGTCGCGAACCTCCTCGGCAGCACCGTCCAGATCTCGACGCTGCCGCTCCCCGTCCTCTCGACGCTCCAGGCCGCGGGCCTCGTCTTCAACTCCATCTGCGCCACGCTCATCCTCGGCGAGACCTTCACCAGGTGGTCCCTTGGCGGCACACTCCTCGTCTCGACCGGAGCCGTCCTCATCGCCATCTTCGGCGCCATCCCGTCGCCGAACCATGACCTCAACGAGCTGCTGGAGCTCCTCGCGCGGAAGCCCTTCATCGCGTGGATGATCCTCCAGGCCTTCTTCGTCGTCTCCCTCGCCGTCGTCACCGACGTCACCAACAGCGTGTCTAGCTTGTCGCATCACTCCCGCTTCCGCCTCATGCGCGGCATCAGCTACGGCGTCATCAGCGGCGACCTCTCCGCGCACTCGCTGCTCTTCGCCAAGTCCGCCGTCGAGCTGCTCATAAAGTCTATCGGCGGGCAGAACCAGTTCGTCCACTGGCAGGCCTGGGCCATCGTCCTCGGGCTCGTCTCCCTCGCGCTCTGCCAGCTCTACTACCTCCACCGCGGCCTCAAGCTCGTCTCCACGTCCGTCCTCTACCCCCTCGTCTTCTGCGTGTACAACATCATCGCCATCCTCGACGGCCTCATCTACTTCAATCAGACGGGCCTCATCCCCACGCTACACGCATGCCTCATCACCCTCGGCACCGTCATCCTGCTCTCCGGAGTCCTGGCCCTGTCCTGGCGCCTCAGCGACGAGCAGCACGCCCCCGGCGTCGGCCAGTCCTCGCTCGCCCCGGGCCTCGGCCTCCTCGACGACACCGAGGGCGAGGAGGAGTCCCTCATGGGCTCCGGCGTCATCGACAGCGACGGCGGCTCCTCGTCTACCACGTACCGCACCTTCCCCCCCGACGATGCCTCCTCCACGCCCCTCACCCCGACGCGCAAGAAGAGCCTCGGCTGGATCGAGCGCGCCGAGATCTGGGACGAGCTGCAGGACCAGGACGCCCTCCTCCACACCCCTTCCTCGGCGCGCAACCCGGAAACAGCACCGCTCCTCCTCTCGCGCACCACCAAGCGCGCCGCCAGCCACGCCACCCTCCGCGCCGGCCCCGCCGTCGAGCCGTCCTCCAGCGCGGAGACCGCGGGCCGCAAGCCCCCGCCCACCCAGAACCGCCGCCGCCGCCGCAGCACCGGGTTCCCCGGCTTCGTGGCCCGCCGCACGCAGCGCAGCAACTCGTCCGTCGCGGGGTCCCTCGGGAGCATCCTCTCGCTCGGGTGGTGGGCGGCCGGCAGCAGGGACAACAGGGACAGGGACGGGGCCGGGGACGGGGCCAGACACGCCCCCGCGACCCTGCGCAGCGCGAGCCTCGAGGACGGCCTGCGGATGCAGGGCCCTGGCTACAGAGACGAGAGCTGCGACGGAGACCAAAGAGGGCGCGCGGGCAAGTTCCACTCCTCAGCTGTATAGAAGAAAAATCATTTGCATTACAAGCCGTTTTTTGCCCTCGCTCGCCGGCCTTTCCTTGTTATTTGGGCTTTTTTTGTTTTCTTTTTTCCCCTTTTCGTTTCAAGAAGATGAGGGTGCGCACGGAAGGGGATCCAAATACGAGAGAGCATGTACGGCCGTTTCCTCCGAGGTCTATACATCAGGGGAAGGGATACCCCGAGTCCAAAGGGGGCTGCAACCCTGTGGGAGAGGCAGTGGAGGCGCATCAAGGCAAGACAGACACGTTTGTTTCTTGAAGCTCATATTTAGCGGTAGATTACAGCGATCCAATTCATGACATACATACATACATATATACACTACTAGGTAATAGAAATGTCTAATCTTATATACCTGAACGGACGGGGCACGGGTGCTGCGGCGGATGGTGGTCTCATCGTCCCAGACGTCAATGGCATGAGGCAAGGCCGTGCTTCTGATGCAAAGCCTCTCCTCACGGGTCGTCCAGGGCAAAAATGCTGCTTGTGGCCGCCTGACTGCGCCAGAATTGCGATGAAGATGTCTTTTGAAATGCTGCTCTAAATAAGAAGGAAAGATGTCTATGCTGCGCGCTGTGCTAGTGCTAGAAGTGGCCGAACCCGCTCTTCTCCTGGATGAGACGATACCGCTCCCGCTCCTTGCGCGTGGACAGGAGGCACGCGATCGCCAAGACGAGCAGCACGTCGATGCCTGCCGAAAACTTGTCAGTCTCCCGAGGCACTTTGAGACGACCGGGATCCCCCCGGGCCCGGGGGTCGTGTGTGTGTGTGTGTGTGTGTGTGTGTGTGTGTACGTACCGACCATGCCGAAGAGGGCAGTGAAGATGAGGTTCATGTAGTTGTTTGCGTAGCTGGAGACGAAGGGCGCGCAGCCGCGCAGGAGGGCGGCGGCGGCGGGGCTGGGGCACGTGTCGTCGGTGACGAACATGGGGGACTTGGAGTCCCAGTAGCCGCAGCAGTTGAACTGGCACGTCTTTGGTTAGTGGGTTGTCCCTCGCGCGCTTGAGGATGGGTCTATGCAGCAGGGAGGGGGAGGGGCATACCGAGGTCTGGATGAGGGAGTGGACGCGCGCGTCCTGCGCGTAGTAGGTCGGGGCAAAGGTCTCCTGGATGCGCAGCGTCTGGTACCACACGTACAGCCCCACGGCCAGCGTGAACAAGGCGCAGGTGGTGACGGCGTAGGCGCCCGTCTTGAGGAGGGTCCGTCTGCCGGAGGACAGGAGGCCCGGGATCGTGAGGACGAAGACGGCGATGACGAGGCCCGCGTTGGCGAGGCTGACGAGGAGGGGGAAGCGGTCGAAGAGGAGGTGGCGGATGGCCTGCCGTCCGTTCTGGGGCGCTGAGCTGCTGCTCTGGAGAAGGAAGGAGAGGGAGGCGCCGAGCTCGATGGCGCCGGACGCGAGGAACAGCAGGTCGGCCAGGACGGCGGCCAGGAAGACGTTGTCGGGCATTGTGAGGGCGATGACGAGCCGCCGGCGACTCGCTGAATCTCGACGTCTCCTGGATCCTCTGACTCCTTGATCTTCTCTGACTCGTTGGATGTCTCCTGGGTCTCTGCCCTGACTTGGAGGATTGATCCTCAAGGTTCTCGTCGATTTGAAAATGAACGTATCGGCGCCAGATATTACGGTGTCATTCGTGGTATTGTCGGAAAGAATGGTGAGATCCAAATATAAACATCGACATGTATGTTTGTATGGATGTATTTCAAGCAACCCGTTCAACGGTCAGAGGTCCAGCCCCTTAGAAAAGAATGGAAGAATGAGGTGCTCCAGGGAGCAAGAGAAAGAAAGGAGAAGAAAACAAAGAGGCAAACAGAAGATCTAAAAAGACAAGTCAATATCAATGCAAGGCCATGAAACCAAAAGAAGAAGAAGAAGCAAAAGGAAAAAAATATCACAAACAACATGAAACGAAGAAGAAGGAAAAAAAAACCCCCCAACAAACCTCAAGACTTCACGAGACAATGAGAAGATCCCCCCCCATTGTAAACGATTGATGGCTTGCCCTGAAGCCGCCCCGTCCTCGGCAACCCTGTCCGAGCAAGGGCATCTATCCGCCTTCGCGCCTCCTGGTGGTTTAAGCAGAGGCGCCAAACGGCGGCGGCGGGCCAATGGCAGCGCGCGAGCATCACCCTGATTGGGGCCCCTAAACTCGGCGAGGCGGCACTTGGGACGCTTGCAGAATCTCTGTCGCATTGTCTCCCCCCCTTAGCCGCCGGCGAGCTTTGCCAATGTCAGTGGCCGGTCGCAAGGGGGCGCACGCATGACGTTGCGATCGCGGATAGACGAGCGCGGGCTGAGGCTCCTTGTCAATCAATCTTGGGGTGGCCTGGTCGTGCGGCCCGGGTACGAGTACGGGTGTTGCCTCCGCAAAGCGTCTCCCCGAGTTGATCTTTCTTGTCTTGGGGAGTCGCGGGTTCAATACATGTACTAATGGAGTGAGTCTGTGCTTTTTCAGCCTTCGAGACGGGGAAGTGCGCACGTGACCAGGAGTCATCAATGTTAGGCCCGCGACTGAAACTTCCACTCCATCAGGATAGGCACTCCGTACGGAATACTTAGCTTCTGGAGCAATGTCCACATCCGAAACGCGGATGAAGCATGGCGCGCGCCGATGCCATATAAAATTTGACCTCATACAGCTCCGTCTACTCCGTACTGGATCTCGCCGGCGTTGCTCACTTACCGGCACTCGTACGGAGTACTCCGTACTCGATGCTTCATCCTCCATTACAAGACAGGTCTCCAACAAAGCAGCACTTTCTGGAGACGAGGCGCGCTGATCACGGCACTCGGACTAATGTTTTCGCGCTCGCGATGACGCCGTCAAGTCCAGGTCCTTTGGGCCTCGAATTTGGGCCTCGAATTCAAGGCTACCCTTTCCGTTCTCAACGCCTGCCTTGTCCGTCTGCCTTGTTGATGAGGCATCCGCATCTCGCTGGTGTCCCTGCACGTCCCTCCCTTGCCATTGGCCCTGCGCGCGATCCATGCCAGTGCCTCTGATGCATATCGTCCCGTACATACTCGTTCGTACTGGATTGATGCAATTCATCTTGTCCTCGGATCTCTCTCTCGCGCGTGAATTTCCCTGGACTTGCTTGAAGTTCCATTGATGTTCACCTTGTTGACATTCATCTCAAGTAAACTCCATGTCGTACTCATTGAACAAACGACCGTGCACACAAGCCAAGGAAGGCAAATGGCGGGGTATCGAGATGGGACGGGGCCCTCAGACTCGGGACCTCCCTGTTTCACACGGTGGATTGCCAATCCGGACGGCTCGTTCCAGGGTGGATGGCTGGAATCAGGGCTTACCTGGGCTGCATTGGAAGTGCTCTGTACATAGGTCTTGTGGCTGCTTCTCTTGGCAAAATCGCAGACTCGACAGCCAACGAGCATCTGGCAAGTGGTCAAAATTTCGAGCAAGATGAGATGAGATGGATGGATGGATCAATGGATGGATGTTTTTTCTTCGCACGGAGAACGGTCATCGAAACGCGGCGTTTCCTGTGCCTGGCAGTTGGACGCTCAACCTCCAGTGACGACGGTGCTGCCCCGACTGTGCCTAGGCTTGTCTCATTGCTTCTACAGGTACATCGTACGGAGTACGGAGTAGTGAGTGAGTTCTTCTCTGGAAGGACCTCACCTTGAGCGCCCTGCGTCCTGAACTCGATCGTGTGTTTGAGTCCGCTCTCCTTCTCTCGATGCTGTCAATTGATTGTACTCGTGCGCATTTGAAGGGTTGGACCGTCAGCAGCTCAGCCTCCAGCATGACAACACGAGATGCCCCGAGACCAGAACTTGAGGTGATGAGGATCAATGAGATGCAGCAGTGGTTGACTTCTCCATCGCCCACTCGCGCCTTCCCCGTCACTCGTCCAATCCTTTGCACACTGTCCCCGCTATTGTGTTTCGGTGGCTCCACAGCATCGGGCCAATCATATGCGCAGACAGGATTCGAAGCTTCCTGAAGGAGGAAGGCGTCGGCCAATGTCGCCCAGGCTCCTTCCCTGGCCATTGGAGGACGGGGGCTGGCAACTTCCGTCCTCCCCAGGCAATGATTTTGTCCGGCCAATCACGCCAGGTCTTCGCGGTCGCGAGCTTCTCGCCGTCCGCATGATCTGGCAGGCTCGAGGGATCAATCGCAATCTCTCTTTCCTCAACACGTTGGAGGCAGCATCAACTCAATGCAAGTCGAACGTTGGGCAAGCACCAAGAAGGAGGAACGCAGTACGGAGTAGATCTGTTGCTCTTGCCTTGCTGATCACGAACATCCCTCCCAGGTGCTCCTGCTTCATTGTGTCCAACTTGTTGGAGAGGTAGGTACTCCGTACCTCTCTAGTACTTCGCACTCCGCACTCCGTACGGAGTATATGAACACACGATACTCCTTAAGATTCGACTCTGGGCAGAAGCCAGCAGTTCGGGAGCAACTCGGTCCAACATTGAAGCTTGAATGGTCAGGTCTCCATGGCTTGAGATTCCATGGCATGGGCCCACGGCGCTCGCTGTGCGTTGACCTTTGAGGCGCTCGTCGGTTCTGCAGCTAACATCAACCGGACTTTCCATCGTAACTCGTCGTGAGCGAGGCTTTCACGGGCGAATGTCTCATTCAATGAAGGTGGTATCACGTCTTCCCAGCGGCAAGGCTGATTGAACATGGACCTCTCGGCACAGGGTTCCCAGCGGGGTCCTCTACGCATTCAACGATCAGGTCTACTCGTACGAGTACGAGTACGAGCCTGTACCAATTTTGAGAGAGCACCCTTTCCATGACCCGCTCTCCCAGCCCTCCAACGATCAGCAGCCGATGAGGCTCGCCCTTTGTGAGCCACTCATCAGGAAAAAAGTCAATCCATCGGGGAAATCTGGATGTGCTGCTGGAATCTATGCGGCGTCAGTGCGGAGTACTAAAAGCTCTTACACCGGTCTCCGTGCAATGCGCTCGCACAACAGTCATGAGGTGCTTTCGTTCTCTCATTGAAGTCTGTGGCCCGGGTCAGAAGGAGAAAAAGAAATTATCCAGGGTGCTGACAGCAGCCTCCTGCAGGTAGTCCGCCCACGTTTCTCTGGCCTGTCGATTGCGGAGACGCTTCCTAGCAATCATCGGTGCCAAGGCAGGGAAAGAACTTCTTGACTATGAGGAGTACTCCGTACGAGTAGTATGGGTGCTCGTATCGTATCTGAGAATGCACGAGGGGCAAAAGCCTGTCAGACATCGATGCGTCTGGTCCTGGGAAGGTCATCAGCAGGTATCAGACAAGGCTTCCATCGTGCGCTCCCAAATCGGCAATCCCAGTGCCTCGCATGTCCATTACCGGTATGCGTGAGGCAGCGATTCGCAAAGTCGGGAAGACCCTTTACCCGTTTGTACGGAGGGATGACTTTGACAGCACCCACACGAGGGACACCAACAAAACATCCAGATGATTCGCCGAGTCTCCCAGCGCAGAGGATCCTAGGAGAGAGGCTACACTGTACCCCGTACGGAGTACAGGTATGTAGTATGGGCTGAAGAAGACGGCAGGCCAACAACGGCGACTCGGGTCGAGCCATCCCCCCCACACCATGGCGATGTGGGTACAGGCAGGCATTGGATGGATTTGGTCGATGTTCAGGAACCCCAGTCCTCGTCGTCGTCCTTGATAACGACATGCCTGTCACGGTCGACCTGTTTCACAATGGTACATACGGCCACTCGGTCATATTCTTAATCTTGCCGTACGACTTGGAATATCAGTTGACAAGGCTCGATGCCTTTGATGCAGAGGTAGGAGATAGACAGCACGCCTCCCTCAAGACGGCAATGATGATGGAAGGTCGGTCTTCGTGATGAGTCGAATGAGTGGGGGGACGCGATCCGCAAAGAAAAATTTGGAGCGCATGATGAGAGGCCGGGTTGCTCTTGCTGTTTGGTGGACGAGACCCGGAGGGAAGGGACAGTACGAGTACGAGAGTATGTACCGTACTCGTACTAAGTTGCTCGGAGAGGACCTGGCTGCCAGGCACTTCCAAAGCCATGGACGGCGGGACCCACCAGGAAAGTTAGAATCGGCCCAGAGGAGCCAACCAGTGGAAGAGCTCGACAAACAATGCGCACTGTGTACAGGTCGTTCGAGGTACGGAGCACGGAGTACAGGTCCGAGGCTCGACTGGGGGAGGTCCTGGCAGGCCTCGAAACCACTCCTCCCATCCTTTAATCTTTCCCCGCCCGTCCCAGGCAGTCCCCTCCATCTGCTGCCGGCCTGGTGAGAATTCCAGCCGGCCTCCCATGGATTCCTTCCACACCGTCTTGCCGGGAGCTGCGCGACTGTTTTGCGAATCTCACCCATACAGACGCCGAGCGGGCTTCGACAACTTTGACGCTGACTGAGTCGCGCACTACGGAGTATAGTACTCCGTACCTTACTGCCTGTTCATCCATTGATCATACGGAGTAGATCAAAAACGGGCGGCCTCTCGCGTGAACCTGTACTGGAACTCCCTTCCAATGCCGATCGCGTCCAGAGGAATTCCAGCACAAAGCTCCGTCCAGGTACGGAGTACGGAGTAGTAGGGAGTACACTGGTAGAGCACACACACACAGCCTGCCAGCCAGCCTCCGCTTGGAGCTTCGAAAAAGCCTAGGAAAACAATGGATTTTCGCACCGGGTAAGCACAGGGTAAGCCCGCATTCTAGACCAGCGCCCCGTTAAACGCAAGCTCAAGACGAAATACTCCGTACTTGGGACAAAGTGCTGCAGTGGTTAGGGCCAATCCAAAATCCAAACAATGACCCTGGTCGAGCTAAGGATTTAACCCGGCTTCTTTTTCATCCATCAATTGATCCATTTGCCCTCGCTTCCTTCCGTCCCTCTTGCCAGTGTCTTTCGTCAGGAGGATCTATTCCGTACTCCGTACTCCGTACGGAGTACTAATAGCACCTCTTCGTACTCGTACTCTCCCTCGAACTCGCACCGGTACTCGTAGAAATGGGCCAAGCCCACAGGTCGGTATTCCAAGGGCCTGCACAGTGGAGCGTAGCAGGCTTCGAGGCCAAGTGCCCGCGAAATGCACAGTTTTTTTTTTTTTTCCCAGTGCTCTTTCCCTCAATCCCTTCCCTTTCTCTCGCTGGGGACGCACAGGCGAGGGCCCCACCCACACAGTGTGTGGATCGAACTATGCATGGCGCCTTCGACGGGCGGCCCCACGCGCACACTGGCAACCTGTCGATGGGAGGACCCTGTGCGGAAAGCCCTAGCTGGCACAGGTCAGGAGGGCAACTGGCACCCACCGGCAGCGATGGACGAGTCGTCGCGCGGCCCATTTTAAAACACCAGATCAAGCCAAGTCGAGACAAGACCACCTCTTTTTTTTTTTTGCCCTTCTGCACAGGATCGAAGCTCCCCCAGTCCCGGCCATCGCATAGAGACTTTTGGAACTCGAACCAGAGCCAGGCACGCACACACACACACACATTCTCAGAGAGACACATACTACACATTAGTACTCCGTACTCGTACGAGTACATACATACAATACTCTCACAACGCTTGTCCTCCCAAGCTCCTCCCTCCCCGTCAATCTCGCTCGCGCGCTTTCGTGTGTGTGCGAGACTCGGTGGTAGTAGTACGACTTAGACTCAGTACATCATCATCACCCGCTTCTACGTCTCTCTTTTTTTTTTTTCTCGATTTTATTTTATTCATTCCCCCCCCCCCCCTTCTCTCTCTCTCAAGTTCTCCCCGTTCCCGCCTAGAGACAAGTCGCTCGCGGGCACCAGACTCGATACAGGAAAGAGGTACCGTCCGCCCAGGCCCCATCCAGGACCGGACCCCCCCCCCTTCTCCCCTCCTCTGGCATCCCTCCCCTCCTCTTCCAGCTGCGACCAAAAAGGCACTTCCCTTCCCTCTCCCGCCTGTCCTCTCTCTCCGCCCCAGAAAGAAGGAAAAAAAAAAAGAGCCCGCCAGATCCAGTATAGATCCATCGGCAAGCTCAAAGCAGTATCTCCACCACTCGTTGCCTTTTACGTCGCCGTGTGATACAAGTCGACAATTGCATTCGGATTAGGAATTGGCATTGGCACTTTGTCGTCGTTGCCCGTCGCAGCTTGTTGCAGCTCGTGAACCATTTTATTTCCAAAACGGAAATCCCTCTCTCCCTCTCCTCCCTCTCGCCCGCTCGCCATCATGGCAGACATCACCGACCAGCACGACCAGACGTCGCCCACAGAGCTCGACGACGCGCACTCGGTCGGCAATGGCAACAACGCGAGCCACGAGTCCCGCGGCATCAAGCGACAGCGCCCGGCCGCCGACGACGACGACGACGATGACGAGAAGGGCGGCCGCGAGCGTCGCAAGATCGAGATCAAGTTCATCAGCGACAAGTCTCGCCGCCACATCACTTTTTCCAAGCGAAAGGCCGGTATCATGAAGAAGGTTCGTCTTGCTTGATTGCTTGCTTGTTCGCTTGGTCGCGGGCTCGCTAGCTTGCTGGCTTGTGTTTTCTCCATGCTCCCCCCTCCGCCTCTTCGTTTCTTCCAGCTCTCCTCTCCTCACCTCTGGCTTGATCATGATACTCCCCCCTCCTGCTTTACCTCCCCACCTTCTTCTTTCTCGCCTTTCTTCCGAGTGGTGGGCTTTCCCCTCGCCGCTCCATCCTCTTCTACTACGATTTGCCGCGATCGAGAGCATTGCCTTTTTGTCTGGCGATGGCCAAGATTTGTCGGCGCGACCGGTCGCTACTATACTCAGCGAGCGGTCGTGGCGGGCTTTTTGGCTTTGGCTGTTCACTTGGATCCTCCAGCTATCCCCGCGCATCTTCTACCAACAATTTTTCTCTGAAACAACTTGATCGCTAACTGTTGGCTTTTTCCGCGTTTTTTTTTCCCGACAGGCATATGAGCTCTCTGTGTTGACAGGCACACAAGTCCTCCTGCTGGTCGTCTCCGAGACGGGCCTAGTTTACACATTTACCACGCCCAAGCTTCAACCGCTCGTTACAAAGGCCGAGGGCAAGAATCTGATTCAGGTACGCGACTTCTCTGCCACTCTCGTCTCGCTAACTGCCCCTCTACCACTGTCTTCCGCCACGAGACGACCAGGCATGGCGGGTCCTTGGGCAAACTGCATATATATTGTCCCTCTGTTGCTCGCGACTCCCCCTCCCGCCCCCGGCACAAAAGAGGAAGAGGCCAATTGCTAACGAGTCATGATCAATGCAGGCGTGCCTCAACGCTCCTGAGCCCACAACCGGCAGCGAGAACGGCGTCGATGGCGGCGACCAAGTCGATTCGCCCGAGGAGCCTCCCAACCAACACCTCCCGCCACAAGGCGGCCGACCTGGCATGCCGCAGAACCCGCACATGCCTCCTGGAAACTACATGCCGAATATGCCCATGGACCCCCAGCAAGCGCTTGCGTACCAGAGCTACGTTCAACGCAACCAAGGATATGGTCCTGGCATGCCTCCCCAACCCGGCATGCCTCCGAGCGCTCACCACCAATCATAAAGATCATCAATGAGCATCGCGACGGAGGTTGAGTCTGATGGCCGCGATCCGATTCTCATCACGTTCCTCGGAAGGTCGTCTATCGCTGCAAGCGATGCCTCGCCTCCTGGACGGTTGCGTACATTTACCCAGGGGGTCTGATTTTGGCGTTGATGACAGTATCAATACTTCTACGTGTCAGCTTCTTGCAGTCCTTTGTTCAATCCTTTTTTTTCTCCTTACTTTATTCCACCCTCCCGTCGCATTCCCGGCATGCTTGGATTCGTGTTGCGCGGTTGAGCTGCATTTCCATTCCAGCAACCGCCGGGACCGGGCGGCAAGTCATGCGGAATGTCGCACCTCGCACCGCTTACGACAGCATGGCTTTGTTACCCTTTCATTCTTCCCCTGGTAACAAACCTGGAGACAAGGGCTATGGCGGGAGAGCTCGTGTGGTGAGGAAGGACGGTGGTTCAGTATCGATTATGGGAATCGAGAGAAGAAGAAACAAAAAGGCTTCTGGAGGGGTGATGGCGAGGGCGGCGGATTTCGCAAGCGTTTTCAGGCAAGAGAATGTTTCCCCTCGGATGTCAAATAGAGGAGATGTCTTCTTATTTCTTTTTCTCGATTTCATTTTTCGTCACCCGGGTTGCTTGAGTTTGAGTGGATGAGGGAGGAAGAGCGTGTTTCATTTTGTTCTGGGGGTTCTACGATTTCGAATCCTTGGGACGAGGATTTCAGGTATGGTCAGGCTGGTCCGGTTTATTTTGTTTCGATTTGGGGAGGGGGGTTGAAGCTGGAAGGGGGGTTCGAGCAGATGTGGTCGGGCGCAGAGATTGTGCCATGGTTCGAGCAAGAGCAGATGATAATGGACAACACTGACGAGGGCACGAACTGTCGACGGCGAAGGGGGCGGGAACTGTTTGGGAATGAGGCGAAGGCGACGGAAACGGGCTCAACACGGGATCTGATGAATCTACTCCGTACTTCTTCCAGCCGAACCAAGAAATTTCCTTTTTTTTTTCATCATTCAAAGAATACCATTGTTCCCACGTGCCGTGCTGCCTGGTATTGTCTGGGTTCGTTTATTGTCTTCTCATCCGGAAGTGGCGAGCCCCTGGTCCCGTAAAACAGCTGAGGAGAGGTTACCGGAAGTCGCACTCGTACTCGTAGTGGCGGCATGAGAGCGGCAGTGGTGGCATGGCGTGCCGCCGCGGGACGGAGGCACGCCGGATCCGGGAGTGGCTGCCCGGAGATGGAGACATGAAGACATGGAGACATGGAGGCGGGAGGCGGGGGACCGGGGGGGCTGTGCGGCATCAATGCATGGGAGTGGCCCGGCGGAAGGATGCATCCGGTCTAGCTAGGCAGATTCGGGCGTGGCGCCGATGCCGGTTTCGGGGGTCTCTGAGTCCCTGAGGGCCCGGGGCCGTGAGGCGCAGACGGTGGAGGGTATCCAGACTAGGAGATCATTTCTTGCTACTCGTACATACTGACTACGAGGGATGATTTTGATTCTTGCTCATCACTACGAGTACTCGGGACGAGCTCGGTACTCGGGACGGTATCTGTACCTGTATCATTGCTCGGGACCAACGACAGTACCTGAGGCAGTACCTCACGGAGTCTGCAGATGGAAAGTGGTAGCCTGGAGGGGACGGGGCTAGATGTTGGGACTTGGAATGGGGCCGGGAGGCGTGTCCGCATCGGGCAAGGTTTCGGGATCTCTGGGGGAGGCGCGGGACGGGAGCGTGGCGGGCTTGACGCGGGTACAGGTACTCCGTACAGGTACAGGTACGGGTACGGAGTAGTGGGCGCATATTGATGGTGATGCGGGGGCATGAAGTCATTGGGCATGGAGGTGGATGGGGGAGGGCCAGAATGTGCCGGATGGGAGGACATCTGAGGCGGCATGCACGGAGTGCAATATGAGGATGAGGATGAGGAAGGGGGGGTGGTTCACTGGCTTTCGTAGTCGTGAGGATTCTCTCGGGATGGCCTTTCCGATGAGAGCGGTAATCTGGTGCGGGGCAGGCTTTGGATGGAAGATGCCGGATAGAAGTCGAACCCGATCCGAATCATCCTGAGCTGGCGATGTTGAAAACGAGCATCTCGTGTTCCGTGTTGAGACCTTTGAAGTTCAGATCAAGTACGAGTGCGAATGCGAGTGTTGCCGGATGGAGTGGAAGTCTGGCGATTCACGTGACCGGAGGCATGACAGGGGGACCCGCGAATCAGATCGGCACGGGCTTCTATAAATGGATCAATAGCAGAGCGGCGGCTGAGCAGGTTTGAGCAGGTTTCCATATGTACGAGTATGTACCTGTGGCTGCGGGGACGAAGAATGGATGCAAGCCGAGTTCCCACGGTGATGCCGCGAGGATGGCGGTGGTGATGCTCTCTCTATATTTTGGAATCTGGAAAGCAAAAATTCGTTTGAGAGCGAGGACCCCGGGAGGATCAGGAGAAAAGCAGAAGAAGACAGTGATCTAGTCTAGCTCGGACTGTACACGCCGTAAAGCATGGGGGGGGGGGGGGGAAAAAAAAAACCCACC
>NQYS01000006.1:445393-456444 GCA_003055955.1 Escovopsis sp. AC
CCCCCCCCCCCCCGCGGGGAGGTGCTACATAGTATCGATCCCATGTTGCCTCGCTGCACCTGCATCGGCACGCCCATCCTGCGCCGGCATCCCTTTCAGCCATCTCCCAGCATGCTGCCAGCGGCCCCCAAACTGTCAAACCCTCTTTGGATTCTTGACTCTTGCAGACTCTTGCGCATTCCGTAGAAGCCGACCGGTTGGTTGCCCGACCCCGTTACTATACGGAGACGATGGCCCGTCCGGGTCCATCCAGAGCCAGGCCGCGTACATACAAACACTGGACTTCGAAGTGCGGGATCGTACTCGTATGTATGTATGTACATATGCCGCCAATGCCCCCCGGTACACATCTCGAAACGATGAATCTCGTTGCCTACTTGCCACGGAGCACATGAATTCCCCATGGAGGCATTGGAACTCGACACCCCCGCGGGGCTCGTGTACATACCCAGGCAGATCTTCATCCGGGCGTGCCTCGCGCCCTGCCGTGTGTGATATCCTTGCAGGACAATACGAACCGCAATACAGGAGCTCAGGTCAACAGGTGATGCCCGGGCCCCCCAGCGATGTCGTGGACTCGACCTCCATCTCATCCCCGGAATCGTCCCGGCCCACCCGCACGACTAGTACTCGTACGCTCCGCATTCATCTTGGGCGTGACGGCCCCGGCCCCGGCCCCGAGCCCAGCGCTCGGGATACTCATCCCACAATGGCCTGTGCTGCTCCCCGACCGGACGGCCAGCTTGGAGACCGCACGGTTGATAGGCGGTCCCCCCTGACTGGCTCAGTGCACATGGAATTGATGTATTCCCCTGGCCGGCCTGGACAAGCAAGCCGTCGGGGGGGGGGGCACTCAAGGCGCTGTGCGCAAGATGGACCAAGATGAAGAGGCTTCAGTGAATGTATTGATGTATGTATGCATGTATGTATTCTCAGAGTGACGCAGTCCCCTGAATTACCAACAGAGTTACCGCGCTCATGGGGCCCTTGCGATGCCATTGATCCCATCTCCATCCCCGTTCCATTGCTCACTGATCCCAATACCCCCCAACACACGACTTCTTCTCCACGCCAGTCGTCCTCGCGGCACGAAGCACCGTGCTTCCCGGATACCCAAGTCCGTTCCCTTTGAACTCTTGACTTTTGAGCTCGTGCTTGTGTTTAGCCCCAACTCGATGGAAAAGGGGTCGAATGGGTGAAAGGGCCGGATGAGAGCGAGGTAGAATCAAAGCGAGTGGAAGTCAGATGATGCCTGGTATCCAACGGTACGGCTGCCAGTGTGCCGTCTGGCCAGATGCATTGCGAAGAGGAAAACGATAACCCAGGTCCTGGAATCTGTGCCTGCTAATTCGAAGGAGTTGCCCAATCTCTGATAACCATGATGACGATGATGCGTTTTCTTTTTCCTCGACGGCCTGGGAGATTCATCCGTGGCTCGTGAGGGTGAATGAAGACCGATTAAGCCCAGAATCCCGTAGTCTGTAATCGTACAAACGTGTTTCTCACCTCACTCGACTGATCCCGTGTCAAGGGATACTTCCAAGCCCGTTGTTTCCTTCCCGTTGCCCACCCAAATATGATGCCCATCCCAAGGCAGACCGAAGACGCCGTAAGCCCCGTATATAAGTCCCATGTTGCAAATTAAGGAAAAAAAAAAATGCTGCGGAGCGTGCTTTTTTCTCGGCAGCTCATGGCGTTCTCCGGCCTCCTGCGCCGTCGTCTTCCGGGTCTCTCTTGATGTGATGAGTGTTTTCCGTGTTGGTGTTGGAGGCGTGGTTCTCGTTGGCTTTTGTCTCACAGCCCTTCACGAGGCGATGTCTCTATATTTTGGGTTAGCGGACGTCGGGATTTGAGAAATTTGGAGCCGGGGTAGATTCGGAGGATCTGCGAAATGTTTACCTTGAGGGCATCCTTCCGGGAGAAGCTTTTACTGCAGTAGGAGCACGGGAAGGGCTTGACGGCCAGGTGAATTCTCTTGTGCCTCTTTAGGTCGTGGTTTCTGCTGAATGATTGGACGCACTGATCGCACTTGAAGGGGCGTTCCGACAGGGGCGCGGGCTGAGCGTGCGCATACATCATCGGGTGCGCGTGATGGTATCCCTGGACCATGCCGGGGATCATGGACAGCTGGCTGCCTGGCTGGTGGATGTTAGACATGACGGGGCCAGCCATTGTCGGCAACGAAGAGTACGGTTGATATCTCGGATAAGGAGGGGCCATCGACGGCGGCGGACCTTGGCTCGAGAGCGACCCCAACGTCCTAGGAAGAGGGCCTGTGCTGGTCGGCGAGTGGTTTGTCGGAGGCGATGTGTAAGGGGGGTAGCTGGTCTGCGTGTGATGCGGGTTCGAGGAGGTGTAATTGGGAGTCGCCACTGAGGGTATTCTCGCGGTATGTGTGTACGAGTCGACGTGAGCCGGAGCGCTGGCCGGAGTGGGAGGTTGCGATGAGTTGTGAGCCGCCAGGATCGAATTGGCCTGCACCGCGGGGTGGGGGTGATCATGCCCGCCCGGCGTCGCGCCGTTGGAGATGGAGTTCTGGTACGACTGATGGACCTGATCGTAGGGTGGCGCCGGGAATCCCTCTCCGCCGGTCGCCGGGGACTGAGAGCCGCGCTGACCAACGCCGTAGGACATGCTGGGTTGGCTGTACATCGATGGACGCCCGCCGTAACCGTTGTGCCCGAGCGACTGCTGGGGACCGGAACTGACACTGTAGGAGGAGCCGCCGGGTGTGGGCCAGCCGCTGTTGACATGCCCGCCGTATGTATACTGCAAACTTGTGGCTGTCTGGGAGCCCTGAGAGCTTCCGGTGTGCACACTGGAGATGCTGGGGCTTAAGCCATCGCCGGCTCCTGGAGAAGACGGAGTCAGATCACTATCGATATAACGTACGATGCTGTAGGGCAAAGAACGAGGTTGAGAAGTGTGGGAAGGCTGACTTGGAATTTCCGACGTGGGAGGAGGCAGTGAGAAGGCAGGCAGAGATCCAGCCGCCGGGCGGCGGGAAGCGAAACTAGTGACCTCCATGTTTCTTCTCGTCCTATGGCAGCTGCCGCGGGGCCGAGGCTCGTGGAATTATGGATGCGGCTTCCGATAACAAGATGATGTTTCTTTCCCAGTCACCCCAGATGGCCTTGTCTGAGTGGGAACCAGCGTGCGGAGTGGCGTAGCCGCGATGGTGTTGCAGGCTCTGTGCAAGACTAGATCGCTGACAAGAGTTCTTGGGAGATCCAACCCCAAATCAAAGAAGGATGCACTCGCGCCGTGAAGTAGATGAAGTAGATGGACAGGTGGATAAATGCCGGGCTTGTGTTGATACAAATATCGACAGCTGGACCCAGGTCGCGGGTTATTTCTTCCTTCCAGGAGCTTCGCTAGAAGGTTGGTCGAGACAAGGCGTATGTAGTATAGTAGTAGTAGTATGTGATGATGATGCTTGGCTGGAATGACCAGCACGGACGGGAGTGGCGGAAGCGATGGCGGCGTCGGCTTAGCCGTATTCGGTGGTTTCTGGGGCCCGCGAGAGAGAGACGAGTCTGAAACGGAAAGGCAAGACTCTCGAACAAGGTTGTAATTGGAATGATGTGACAAGCAGCCTGCGAGTCGAATAGAAACCGTGATAGCCAAATGACAGCTGCTCGGGAATGGTGGTGAGCAGTTGCTGGGGCTTCGTGTCCAATGTCGGTGGCGGCGGCCTGGCGAGGAGATGGCTTCCGGGAGCCGCGTTAGGAAAAAGTCGAAGAGGGGGGGGGGGGGGGGGGGGGGGGTGTGCGCGTGACAGGCGTCCTTTGGCGACTGGAAATAGGTCCAGGCAGCCTCTGATGGACGGCTTCTTCCAACAACGACGAGGGACGATGGAGCAAGATAAGCCAAGGCGGCGGCGGCGGTGGCAGCGGCAGCAGCGCAGCAAGCGGCGGCCAAGAGTGTGCTTCTGCTGCAAAGAATGGCTTCCGAGTGGCCTCTTATACTCCGTACCCCTTCTTCTCGAGGACAATGCGAACTCAAATTCACGCCTATGGAAAGAGTCCCGAAAATTGGGCGAGGGGGCCAGAAGGTGAGGAAAAAAGGAAAAAAAAAAGAAAACGACGAGGACAAGGAGGTGGAGGAGAGATTAACCAAAAGCCAAGTCGAAAGTGACGACAGAACAAAGGACTCCCCAGGGTCCTTGGATCGATAGAAAAGAAGAAAAGAGAGGATGGGATAAATGTCCAGGAGGGATGGTCGCGGGTTTTGATGGAAACCCTTCTCTCGAATGCTGTCCCGCAAAGGAAATGTGATGGAAGAGAGAGAGGAGCAGCTAAGACGGCAAAACAATAACAGGAAGCAAAAGTGGTTTAAGGTAGATTCATTAAAGTTTCGATCTGGCTGAGCCGGCGCCGGACTGGCGTCGAGTCCGGCGAAAAGTACTCCCACCTCGCGAAATTACAAAGAATACAGCTTCGCTACCACGGCCAGGCAGAGCGGGCCGTCTGTACGGAGTACATGCTCGTACTGTACTGGACGGAGGATGCCGGAGGATGGAGGAGCCAGAGAACGCGCGAGAGACGAAAGAGAGAGAGAGAGAGAGAGATAGAGGATGCGTCTCGACGTCCAGGGGAGGGGGGCGAGGGGGGTTCGATTGAGCCTGGAAGTGCCTTTTCTTGCTTTTCCCCCTCTGCGTTTCTTGTTTCCTTTTGTTTCTTTTTGCTCCCCGGGCCAGCGTCTCAGAGGGTGGCCCGGTTTAATTGAGGTTGTTGCTCGCAGCGAGCAGACAGACGTCCTTGGTCCTGAATCTCAATCATCCAAAGGCGTCTTTTTGTTCGGCTTGGGACCTGGAAGGCCTGAGACCCTGCAGGAATCCTAGTCCTTGACCCACAGGGGGTGTGCGTTTGGCGTGGTCGGGGAGGGGGTGTGGGTCTGAGCAGGACGGACTCCTCGAGGAAGAGCAGGAGGATGAGGATGAGGAGAAGACAACACATGTGAACAAGGCCCGGTCCTGTTGCACTACCGCCATTCAGGTTCGAGGAGCTGTGCAGCCAAGGTGATCCTAGTGTACCGGTATGGAGCGGCTGCGGGCCCGTCCAAGTGCTCAACGCGACTCGCTTGGAAGGGCTGAAGAGAGAACCCCCGGCCAGGTAAGTTTGTCTCGTGGTGGGTCTGCCCACATCGAGGACAGCATCCCAGGCACATTAGCTTTTTGGCTCTGGAACTTTCTGGGCATCCCAGTCCGAACTAGAGGCCGGAAGTGTGTGGAGCCTTGGGAAGTTTCCTCCTTGGAGCATCGAGAGAATGGAAGGGTCGGGTGCAAGCACTGTACCGCTTGTATGCTCGGAGCACCTGGCATTATGTAGACCTCGTACGAGTACGTAGTACTGTGCCGAGTGCTCGTAATGGTCGGGGAGGCCAGAGCATGGGAGGAAGAGGGTGTGTAAAGATAGGCCGCGCTTGCGAATGCTAGGCCGAGCGTGTGGGTACGATCATCCTCTAACAGGAGGATGTCTTTGGCCCGTTGCGAAGTCGCAAAGTCGCTATCGATCGTCTACTGGTGCTGCCATCAGGACGCGCGGAGGGCCCAGCTTTGCTCTATTGGTTCGACGGATCAATTAGTACAGACGGCACAGCGATGATGAGCAGGAAATGAGACTCAAGAAGAAAGGCAAATGATGCACATGGAGAGGCGCCTGCTCGGCAGAGCGTCAAAGGGGTGCAATCGATCCATGTCAATTGAGTTCCAGCAGCAGGTGATCCAAGGGTCCCCTGGTTTGCGCTGCATCTCAACCACCAAAGGAGGGCGTACTCATACAGACTCGTACTCGTACTGGTACCCTGACTCTCCTTTCCCTTGCCCTTTTTCCCGCGGTGCCTGTTGCTTCTTCTCCTTTGGGCCCTGCCGGGAGGCCGAGAAAACGAGAAGAGGAAGAAGCTCTCCGTGCACCGACGCAAGAGACCGGCGACCGTTTGCTCTCGTGCTCCTGTGGAGTGGCCGTATGAAGATTGAAGGGTGGATGGACACCTCCACTCCGGGGTCTGGTGCGAGTACTCCGACCGTACTGGCACTGGTACTCCGTACTACTCGTAGATGCGAAACGAGACGAGGAGGTCCACGGACTGGAGACTGTGATGGATTCCTTTTTTGGGAATGTTTTTTTTCCCTCAGGAAAAAGAAAAAGGGAAAAGAAAAGAAAGGAAAAGAAAAGAAAGGAAAAGGAAATGCGGACAATGTGAGAAAGAGAATGAGGACTCGGAAAAGGAAAGGAAAGGAAACGGCGTAAATTGCGTGGATGCTCGACAGGAAGGAAGTCGAGTGGAAGGATAGGAAGGCCGTCGGTGGACGATGCAGCCCGCGCCTTCTGCGTATGCGCTTCCACGCCGTGCTCCGCATACCAAAGCTCGTACATACGGCAAGTACATTCGGGGCAAGCCGATCCACGGACACGGCAGGCGCCCTGGCCCAGGCGTACTAACTTTGGAGTACTCTGTATGTTGAACAGAGGCAGCTTGGAGGCAGGCACTCCTTCCTCCTCTGTTTAAAGTGCTTTAGCTTACGGAGCACAGAGAGGTAGATACGAGTACTCCGTAGCTCTTTCCACCTGCGCTCCCACCGGACCAGGACAGGTACTAAGCCTTGACTGGACCTCCATGCTTCTTGCCTGTATGTATCGAGTAGGTGGGCAACGCCTTCCGCGATGCGACGAAACACGAGCCGGCAAACACGACCTGATTCGACGAGGGAGCGAGATCAACCAATGCACTTGCCTCGTCATATATTATTCCCCTTAGTACGGAGTAGTTCGAGGAAGGACTCGAATTGCAAGGCAAGATCTGGGTGGTGATCGACTTAGCAGGAAGGCAAGCATGACGGAGTACGGAGTAGTACCTGTAGATAGCAGATGCTACTCCGTACAGGTACTTGTACTAGTAGATTCCACGCGGAGGATCCGAATCGCTCCTGCCTCTGCCCCCAAATTGCACCTGCATTGCATGATGCACCTTCGGGCACACACTTTGATCCCGCATCCCAATGATTGATCAACTCAATCCCTCTGACTCCCTTCAATGTGCATGCCTCAGCCTGCAATCTGTCGCCGTCCCTCCTCTTCCAACCAACGACCCTGGCCTGACAAGGAGTCATGATCATTATCATCATCTTCATCATCATCATCGTCGTCGTCGTCGTCGTCGTCGTCGTCGTCGTCGTCGTCGTCGTCGTCGTCGTCGTCGTCGTCGTCGTCACAACAATCACAATCACAGCAAAACTCAACACTTGGATGCAAGTTCTTGCGCCTGCAGAAACATTTGCGGTAATATGACTGACATGCATCCATGCTCCGCCTCCAATCATCATCCCCGAATACCCTCCCCGGGTGTACTGTTCCACTGGCAGGCCGCGTCCCCGTGAGAGAGGGAGACGTCTTGCCCGGACGAAAATCCACTCCATATTATCTCGTGGGGCCTTCGCCTACCTCTACCTGTAGCAGGTATGTACGAGGAGGCACAGGCCCAGGCATTGAGCGCATCTAGAAACACTCCCCCCCCCCAAATCCGTCTTCTCCCCCCTCTCCATCAATCCCCTGGCTGCTGCTAATTATATCCGCGCCCGTCGCGCACCTTTTCTTTTCGTCTCTGACCTGCACGGAGTACAGTACATACATAGCAGCGCCCGGCCTGTTCGTCGCTGAGACTCATCAAAGGAAGTCGGTCAAAGGACCTTTGATCAGGACAAAGACCGCCGTGGACGTCTGCGTGTATCTTGATGCCAGGAAGTTGCTTCGAGCTTGAACGGCACGCGATGGCTCCATCAGCCATGAGCTGGGTGGAAACTGATGCATGGCCCTTGCTCCCCCTCCCGTTCACGCCCTTGTCCGATACTCTTCGCCAGCACCCCGGCTAGTCGATCGTGATCTAGGGACGAGCCGGAGACCATGACCCTTCTACGAAAGTATGTACTCGTACAAAAAGTACGGATTCAGGGTGCTCAATAGGGGCTTGGGAGATCACGATAAATCGCATCCTCCAGCCTGACTTATGCTCCTGAAACAGGGCAAACCGGCAGCAAGGCATTGTCTGCTGGGGCCCATACACATCTCCCGGCCGTCTCGACCATTCCGACTCTTATGTTGGTACTAACATGCCGCGGAGCCGTCACCGTCGCGTCTCATCAAGCGCGTGCGCGTCTACACCTTTTCAGGCCCTGCATGTCACATACCTATAGGTATCTTGCCGTCCTAACTGGAGAGTGCTAGATGTCATGTTGTGGTTTGACGTGCCTGTGCGAAGCACACGGAGAATTATCCAGATGAGTCACTTGGGGCATGTGGATGGCAATATGTGTGGAGTGGAGGGCTCGTCGATAAAGGATCGATTAGCTCAAACCATGCACCGGTCTCTTCAACTCAAGGTGAGTTCCTGTTGGTTCAGTTATACTCCCAAACAGTGCCGGCCGAGAGAGAAAAGGGGATAATAGTACGGAGAACTCCGTACTCTATACGGAGTATGCACTAAAACTACGAATCTTGATCTTGTGCGGATAAATGCCGAGGGAACGACTTGCAGCAGGCAACGAATCCAGCAGCCTCAAGGCTTACCAAGTAGGACTGAGTCCTACTTCTGGTGAGTAATAGAAGGACAATCACGGAGTACGACGCATTCAGATCGTTTACTGACCTCTCATTCTCAGATGTGTAAGTCAGACTCGATGGTCCCGTGTCACAAGCAGGCAGCCGAACCTTCAATCTCTTTGTGTCACAAGCCCAAGGATCCAGTGCGTACCGGTGGGGACGGGGATCGGGGACCGGTACTCCTCGGCCGGGAATCCACCCGTTGAAGCATCACATCCATCTTTTTTCTACGCATCGGTTTTGTTATAAGAGAGCGGCACAAGGGTGGAAAGCAGGCACTGTAGCCACAAACTGCGACGACGCAGCCGCCGAGGCACAGGCACAAGGCACCGGGTTCAACAAAGGTCACGAGCACATTGTCCCGTTTTTTTCTCCCCCTTCCCAAGTCGAGCTGAAATGCAGCTTCATCACAAGTTGACATGTATGTATCTGTCCCTGTGCTCGGAGCAATCCACGGCGTACGGATACAACCCCGACCCAGACACAGACACAGACACAGACACAGATACAAGTACAAGCACAAGCACAAGCATCAATATCTTGTGTACCAGCCACATGCAGTGTTCCGTCGAGGGCCTAAAATAAGGTCCTGCGTGACCCTCTGATGCCTCTGCATCTCACGATCGTACTTCCTGAGCGAGGATAATTCCAGCGGTGCCCTGATTCTGCGCAGGACCTTGATGCTGTATGTATGGATCATGGGAAAAGTTGAATGGCGCATTGGATGGGATGGGTGCGATGCCGGAATCTCTGATGCCGCGATTGCTGATGGCGCAGACGGCGCTGATGGGTGGTGGTCGCCAGTGGTGGTGGAATGCGGCGTGCCGCCTTGCTTCGGACGGATAGCAGGAGCGCCATCGATTTGACAGGCCCGCCACATCGCATCATGACTTCTCCAGCTCAATTTCAGGGCTTGTCTGTCAGGAGTCTGGAATCCATCGTTGATTGATTGCCAGGTGGGTGCTCTGCGAGGGCAATTCGACAGGTGCACCAATCCGCCGGGTCGTCGCAGTGTCTGCTCCATACGGAACATATCTGCGGGCATCAACAAAGCTGCTGCTGCTGCTGCTGCTGCTGCTGCTGCGCCTGGTAAGCCTGCATAGGGAGTGCGCAATCCTCCGGAGCCTCAAGAGCGCCGTGTTGTGTATGGATGTACGACCTCTTGGGACTCTGAAGGCTTTGCGTCTCTCATGTAGGGATGTACTCCGTATGGTAGACGGCACACACATACATCAATAGTATCGATCCAAAGCGTCGCGGTCGCGTCAAGCGTGTCTCGGGGATGCGGGACTGGCCAACCCTGCTCCTCCTGGATAGTAGTATGATCGGGCGGGCTGATATTGGCATTGATAGATGAGACCGATGAGACCATGGGTACCTTGTCCGGAGTACAGGCAAGAGGTGATAGATGCCTCGGACGGCACATCAGCTGGGAGCGTCCAGGCCGAGGATGGTCGTTACACGACAGCTTGCAGATTCTTCTTTCCCTTGAATCCCTCGATCTTCCCAAATGTTCTTTCTCGCCCGGGCGGATTTGCGCAAGGGATCGGACTGAGGGGGGAGGGAAGGGCTGGAGGGGACAAGGAGGAGGAGGAGTCGCTTACGAGTACGGAGTAGAAAGAAGAATGAAGAATCCAGGTACTATAGTAGATGACTTGAGTCGAGTCGAGTCGCTTCGATGGCCGTTTTACTGGTGCGTGCCGGGCTCAGATGATGATGGCCATTGATTGATGGCACGGCGTGGAGCCTTTGGGGTCTCTCGGGTACGGAGTATCGTCCGGTGCCGTCTGGGTGTGGAAGGTGCCTTGGAGCTCCGGTTGCTTCGGGAGGAAAGAACACTGCAGGCACCGGGAAGGGGCAAGGGGCAGAAAGCGCAGGCGCGATCCACACCAAATGGAAGCTGGAGCTGTTCGCTCCTCCCAGCACTGCCCTGTGCCGGTAGCTCCTGCAGACGATGGCTTCGCGTCGGAGTGTCTGCCTGAGGTGCCCAAAGTTCAATGTCTCGCAACAAGTGGTCCTGGACGCAGCCAATTCCGTGCACAATGGATTGATTGATTGATTGGAGTAGCACGCATTTCAGCACCTGCTCTCTGCAAGTTTCCTCCTGACAATTCGCAGATTCTCCTCTTCATGTGGACACGTGCCTTCATTCGCACACCATTTTCCGGCCTCGACTGGGGAGAGGTACTCCGTACTACTAAGTGGTACATGTACTATACTAGTGCTCCGTACGGAGTACCAACTTCTACTAAGCCCGGCACCTCGACATCCCGCTGCTCAGGAGACGACTCACATCATTGCAAATGCCCGACTGCGGAGTATCGGTACTCGTCCTCATCAGCTTACAGCTCGGAGAACGGAGTAGGAGTACGGAGCACAGTCCCTTTGCGTACCACGAACCGGAGCCCTCGGTCCCCACGCCCAGATGCCGTGGGATTTCCTCGACAACCCCCC
>NQYS01000006.1:462912-485080 GCA_003055955.1 Escovopsis sp. AC
GAGGGTGTGTCTTTGTCTTTGTCTTTGTCTCTGTCTCTTGTTTCTGTCCGCCTGTCGCGAGTGAATGACCTTCTTGGATGACGTTTTCCGGTGGGATTGTGATCAACTCCTTACGGCGTGAAGAGCTTGAAGGAGGGGTGGGGGGGTTTCACATGTTTGCTGCGGTCCCGTGGGGGAAGGGTGATACGTCGCAAAGGAGGCGCGGGGGGCTCGGATTGCTCCGCTGCGGTACGTGATCTGGATCTTGGGCGGGGGGGCTTCATCTTTATCTTCGTCTTCATCTTCATGGCACAGTGGAAGAATTGCTCGGGATGAGCGGGAGATGAGTATCTTGGGCGGCTGGGGCGGGAAGGGCCTATTCCGATGAGTTGATTGCCTACTTTTCAGGGGCAGATGTCTTCACTGGAGTTTACCCCTTTTTGTGATATTCAACCAAGTTCCACTCATCATCAGCGGTGGGGATTTCCCATTATCCGAAGCAATCTCTGATGCGTGGTGTCCTAATGATATCTCCCTCATGAGGTTTCAAGATGGACTGGCCTGGCCCCTTTTCCCTTCTGGCCTCGTCTCCTTCTTCCTTTTCGAGCCGCTTTCGGCATTTACAGCTTCGCCGCGGGGCTGGGCGGCCCCCTCTGCGTGATCTCGTCGTAGAGCAGCCTATGCCGGTCAATTCCTATTTTATCGAAAGGAAAGGAGAGGGATTGGAAGGGCACCCACGTGGTCAGGAAGTCGGCATAGTCCTCGCCCGTGACCTGCCCCGCAAAGTACTGCGCCGCGAGCTGGAACTTGTTGCCCGCGGGGGCCTTTGCGGCGAGGCCCTCGGCGCACTCCTTGAGCAGGCGCAGCGCGTAGGCGCGGTCGACCTTCTTGCCGTCGACGGTGTGCACGCCGTGCTTGACCCACTGCCAGAGCTGGCTGCGCGAGACCTCTGCCGTGGCGGCGTCCTCCCTGTGGGGAACATTAGCGTCTGAGGAGGTGATTCCGGCCCGCTTTCTTCGGACTTGGGGCTTGGAAGAGGAGGCGGTTTGGTGTTTTTTGGGGGGGGAGGCTGGTTAGACCTACATCAGATAGTTGATGGGCACGCAGCCGACGCCGCGGAGCCAGGCCTCCATGTAGCCGAGGCCGATGTTGAGGTTCTTGCGGATGCCGTCGTCGGTGACGGCGCCGGGGACGTTCATGTTGAGCAGGTCGTTGGCGGAGACGCGGACGTCGTCGCGGCGGACGAAGAGCTGGTTCGGGGTGGGCATGTGGGCGTTGAAGATGTCTGTGGCGATGGCGGCGAGGGCCGGGTGGGCGACCCAGGTGCCGTCGTGGCCGGCGCGGACCTCGCGCAGCTTGTCGGCGCGGACGCCCTCCATGGCGCGGTCGTTTGCGGCGGGGTCGTCCTTGATGGGGATCTGGGCGGCCATGCCACCCATGGCGTGGACGCCGCGGCGGTGGCAGGTCTGGATGAGCAGGGTGACGTAGGCGTCCATGAAGGGGACGGTCATGGTGACGGCGGCGCGGTCGGGCAGGACAAAGGCCGGGCTGGCGCGGAACTTCTTGATCATGCTGAAGATGTAGTCCCAGCGGCCGCAGTTGAGGCCGGCGGAGTGGTCGCGCAGCTCGTAGATGATCTCGTCCATCTCGAAGGCGGCGAGGACGGTCTCGATGAGGACGGTGCCGCGGACGGTGCCGCGGCGGATGCGCGCGTGGTCCTGGGCGAGGTTGAAGACGTCGTTCCACAGGCGCGCCTCGAGGTGGCTCTCGAGCTTGGGCAGGTAGAAGTAGGGGCCGAAGCCGCGGCGCTGCGTCTCGTGCGCGTTGTGGAAGAAGTAGAGCCCGAAGTCGAAGAGCGCGCCGGCGACGGGCTCGCCGTCGACCAGCACGTGCTTCTCGTCGAGGTGCCACCCGCGCGGGCGCACGATGAGCGTCGGCAGCGGCCGGCCGCCCGGCTCCGCCGCGCGCAGCCGGTACTCCTTGGTGCCCTGCCGGAAGTCGATCTGCCGCCGGATCGCGTCGAAGAGGTTGACCTGCCCGTTGATCATGTTGTCCCACGTCGGCGCGCTCGAGTCCTCGAAGTCGGCCATGTACGTCCACACGGGCGCGTTGAGCGCGTTGACCACCATCTTGCGGTCCGTCGGGCCCGTGATCTCGACCCGCCGGTCCACGAGCCCCGGCGCGGGCGGCGCCCCCCGCCACGTCGCGTCCTCGCGGATGTGCCTCGTCTCCGGCAGGAAGTCGGGCAGCACGCCCCGGTCGAGCTCGGCCTGCCGCAGCTGCCGCCGCTCGAGGAGGCGCTTGCGCGTGCCGTTAAAGGAGCGGTGCAGCAGCGCCAGGAAGGCCAGCGCCGGAGGGGTGAGGATCTTGCGGTGCGAGTCATCGACCCTGCCGAGGACGGTGACGCCCTCGAGGATGGTGTCGACGGATGCCATGCTGTGCTCAATCTGTTCGCGCGGCGCCGATTCAAAAAAGATGTTGGATGAACGAATCAATGCCCGAGATGGAAGAGAAGAGACCTGAACAGGAGATAAGAATGAATAGGAGGTTAGCAGTGATCAGCGGGAATGAACGATTGAGGCAGAATGCAGGAGACGAACTGGAGATGGGGTGAAGCAGTATGTATATCAAGGCGGCCTCGAGGTCGAAGCGGGCACGCCTCCGAGTCGGCGCATCATTGCAGCTTCACATGTCAATGACGTCCGCATTGATGCCCTAGCTCAGCACTCGTACTACCAACTGAGGAGGAGGAGGAGGAGATGTTAGCTCAGATCCTAACTCCATACTCGTAGATGAGTATAGTATGTTCGATCCGCAAATGGTGGCTGCCGCGTGCGGACACGGGCCCGACTTTGGGGGGGGGGGGGGGGTCAGGCCCATCGTTGGACAAGGGGCGGCAAGGGCTTGGCTCGAGCCCATGGAGGCCTGCAGTAGCGCGAGGCGGCAGCAGATCCGCTATCCAGTGTTCCGAACGGAGTAGTAGATCAATCAACCCATTCCCGGCAAGCTCTGTGCGGGGTGGACGGCGCCTCGGGGCGGAGGCGCTCGGATTGCGTCGGGTAGAAATTCATGGAGAACGACACGACACCGTGAATTTCGCATGGATGAGTGAAGCATCGTGGTCGGTCAGTCATGCTGTGAGATGTCCTCCCTCTCTCTGTTCAAATTTGTGTCACGGGATTCATCGGCACGTGCATTCCAGCTCCGCCTACCCTGAACACGAAAAGGGCAGATGGAGCTACATTTTCAATGTGCGGGAGTCGATTCCGGCGGACTCTCCTCCGAGACCAGAGGCGCATTAGATTCTATCAGCCGTCTTCTCTTCCTTCCACCGCTCCACGCTGTACCGAGTATCCCGTACCATGACGCATCGATGATGGAGCTCCCTGGGGCCACGATCAGCTCCGTCAAATAAGATCAATGATCAATTGGTCCTAGGTAGTAATCAGGATCAACCAAATGTATTACCAAGCCGCCCGGGACATCCCGACTCGTCTATCCAATCAAGACCTCAGGTCGATCGCTCCCTCACCGAGCTCGTGCTTGCTCGGCAAGGGCAAACTAGCGGCGGAACATCCCCCGAAAGACGCCTCGGATCCGCCTCCGTCCCCAGACTTCACATATCATCCACAAGCAACATAGCAACGCTAGGTACTCAATATCCATTCTACATCTCGAGAACTTGAAGTCGGTTTTCAAGGTCTGGCATCCTTCCGAAAGCAAGTCAATTCAATTGACCAATGACTCATAAGTCCTATCAACTAGCTTCAAAGCAAAGCAATGTTGTGTCCCCCCTTTCCCCAAGGACTCCGTACACAAAGACTGGTAAAAAGTACTCCGTATGTGCCCCCCAAATCGACAAAGGAACCTCCCATCTGCCCGACATCAATGCCAGTTCCAGCACCAGCCGTACCTGTTTGATACCAGCCTCCAAGCAAGGAACACTGAAGCCTCCAGGCTCAGCCACTCCATCCTGTGCACCAGTGCAGTTCCAACATGTCCGACGAAAAGAGAAGATAAGAAGATATAGGCGTACAAAATGTGCTCGTCTCTTGCTTCCAAACAAAATTAGTGCTCGTATCCGTCCACGGGGAGCCAAGCCCGCTTTCCCCAAAATCAACTTCATTACCCAAGCCCAAGCCAAAAGCCAAAGGTAGAAAGCAATGCGATCCCTCACTCGGACAAGTAGTCCTCTGACGTTCGCAAGCAGGAAGGGCGGAAAATGACAAGGATAATGAAAATTTGGCCATGTGGTTGGTCCATGCCGGCCATCTCTTGTGCCCCGCGTGGCTTTTTTTTTCTTTCTGGGCTTATTTTTCTGGATAACGTCATCCGGATCGACTCACTTGCGGCGGCAGAAAGATACTCATTCTCCAACTCAATCGGGCTGGTCAAACAGACCTCAGCTCTTAGAGACGACGGCCCCTAAGAGTTGAGGGTCTTGATCATCATCTTTTGCTTGTTTCGTTCCGCAACCAAGAGGTTTCGACTGGCGAATACTATTCGCATCGTGTCCACAACCTTGTGGAAGCTGCTCGCCGCTCCGCGTTCTTGCGTGAAGCGAACAATGCTCAGGGGCTGCTTCTTGCCGTGCTCAATGACCGCCACAATCTCGGCGGCAAACGAAACCTTCTTCAGATTCAGATCTGTGATTAACCCATTAGTCCGCGTCCCAAATCTCATGACGCCTGTTTGCGTTGGCCACTCACGGTTCTTAGCTCCGATTCTTGCAAAGACAATATTACGCTCCTTGTCGACAGAGACGCCCCGCATGCCGTACTTGCGCCATTCCTTAAGCAGGATTGCAACCTCTTGTCGAGCCCGCTTCCGCGACAACGTCAGGCAGATGTAGCCCGTCGCTGGCTTGACTCGGAATAGTCGGGCGAACCAATTTTGCTTGACTTCGATATTGCGACTCCCGGCCGAGGCCGAGTTTCGCAGGCCCTGCTTCTGCGCCTTGGCACGCACGGTCACGTCTCGATCTTCGCCGGCACCGCCACGGGCATCTGTATACGGTCAGTACTGCCGTCTGAATAGAAAATGGCTAAGATGTTCCACTCCTGGTACTCACTATCAATCATCATCTTGGAGTCGCGTTCCCGGTTACTCTTCCAGAAGGAGAAGCTGAAGTGTCTTCGTTTGTAGCCCTCCGATGTGACGTCCGAGCTTGAGTTCTGTCGCGAGAGGGCCCGAGTCTTCTGATCCTGGGCCGATCTTGCGCCAGTTGCGTCTTCGCTCCCTCCCTTGAATGGCATTTTGAACCACGACTTCTTCCTCGATCTCAGCTGTGGATCATTCGGTGGTTGCTCGTCCCCGTTGCTGTCCCTGACCTCATCCGTGTCCTGCTGGTGCAGAGCTGAGTCGACGTCTCCCCCTAGAGACTTTTTGCGCACATTCAACGGCTCTGGAATCTCGACTGGGTGCTGTCCGATCGGAGAGTTGACCAGCCTGATCGAGTTGTGAACGCGAGTCAAGCATTGAATCGCACCGCTCTGGGCATTGGCCTTTCGGATATAAGTGTGCGGGGGCGCAGAAACGATTCGGGACTTTTCCATCGCGTCTCCATTCTCGAGGATGGAAGGAAGCGTGCCTTGGCGCTTGCTGACGTGACTTTGCACAGGGGCAGACACCACTCGTCGGTCCGCCTGTTTGGGGAGAACGGCAGACTGTCCACCGCCAGTGTGTCCATGCTTGCCATAGCTCCTCGCGGTGACCGAACGACCAGGGCTATCATCATCTAACGGGAGAGGGGGCAGTGGACGGCTGCTCCACGACTTGTTCGACAGCTCTGTTGGCATGGTTGCTTCAGAAGGCGTAGCGACGTCGAACGAGAAGGGCGTGGAGTCTCTTTGGCTCCTGTCACAGTCATGGAGGGATCCGGAGATGGAATGGACATCAATCAGGGACGTCTTGAACGCCTTGTCGCAGTCCTTGGCGATGTTGTGGCTGAAATGTCGCAGCTCCTCATTAAAGAGAAGCGAGACCTCCTCTGCCATGTTGGGCCTCTTGGCCTTGGGAAAGGAGCCGATGGGTGGATGAGGCATCTCCGGCGTGATGGAACGGGTCCCTCGAGTGTGACGCGTTCCTGGAACCGTGTTGAGAGAGCGACGCGAACCGAAGGGCATCGGCGTCGCAGAGACAGAGCGCTTTCCTATGTGCGAAAAGTCTACCCCTCGCTTATGTCTCAGGATGGGACCCTGCATGCGAAGCGTGCCTTGTCTGCTGCTGCGGAAGGACGAAATGGATCCTGAAATCTGAGGCTTCGCGGCTGACAGCGTCCTTGCCGAGTTGACGCGACCGCGGCGGGTGGTGCTGAAGCTGCTATGCCTCCTCGAGTGCATCGCCTGACCCAGGACACCGGACTGGACATCACGATGAACAGTAATCTTGGCGTGACTGGCCCTCGAGTTTGAGGTCTTGAGCATCCTACTGCCCCTATAAGGGTCGTAGCTCTTCACTGTCCCTGCCTCGGTCTCGGCTGCGTTGGAGATGACCGTGAAACGCGATATCGAACGCCCGTGACCATTAGCCCGAGGCTGCGTGAACTGACACGTCGATACTCGTCTCTTCCATATGGCTGGCTTCAGGTGGTGGTAGTCGCTCATGGAATGGGACAATTCTGGCTTGAAATCCTCGAGCTGCTTCTCACGATAGTTGTGAAGCAACCAGTAGAAGGCCTTTTGGTCGTTTGGTCTGGGCGAGAGGGTGTCAGAGTGATTAATTTACATGACGATTGGCGAGCAAAATATGAGACTTACTCAGGACTCGACAGCTTTGCCACAAGCTCTTGCTCATTAAACATGTGCCACATGGAATGCAGCTGACGCAAAAGCTGGGGATCGATGTCGTGGCGTGGGATGGGCGTGTACCGGAACCCTTTCAGCGTATCAGGTAATTGACCTGAAATGTCGCCGAACTCGTCAAGATAGCCATACTTCTGGATCAAGGGATGGGCCCAGATCTCCTTCAAGGTGATTCTACGGTCTGGATTGACCTGGAGCATCCGCCGAATCAGGTCCTCGGCCTCTGGGCTGATCATTTTGGGCATCTCGTAGTTCCCCTTTTTCGTCTTGCTCATCATGACTCTCAGATCAGGATCGTCAAAGGGTAGGCTCGCCGAGAGCATGGCGTACAAGATGACACCCAAGCTCCAGATGTCGGCCCGATCACCTTTGTAGTGCCTGTTCTTGAGGAGTTCCGGCGCTGCGTAGTGGGGGCTCCCGCAAGCCGTGACGAGTCGATGGCTGTCTGTCTGGTGGAGGGCCGCCATCCCAAAATCGGCAATCTTGATCTGAAGGTCGGCAGTGATCAAGATATTCTCTGGCTTCAGATCGCGGTGGCAGACGTTGAAGGAGTGGCAGTACGCAATGGCACTGATGATTTGGCGGAAGAAGTAGATGGCGATTTCTTCCGACAGCCTGCCCTTTGAGTTGATGAAGGTGAAGAGATCACCCTGATCGATGTACTCGAGAATGAGATAACTGCAGAATATTAGTCCTGGGAGGAGCTTGAAAGGGGGCAAGTCGCCGTCTTCAGAACACAGAAAAGGCTTGACAGGCCCGAAGTGGAGGATCTTCACACAAGAAAAGGGGGGGGGATATTAGTGAGCATTGGGAACATACATTTCCGAGCGGTTTTCCCAAATATCGTAGAGCTTCATGATGTTGGGATGTTCGATGAGTTTGAGAATTGCCACCTCGCGCTCAATAGCCATGGGAACGCGCATCTCGCCGTTGATCTCTGGCAAGCTCGAATCGTACTTGCTGAGAGCAGCCAAGCTGCTGTCTTGAACCAGATACGCCATACGCCGGTTGACAATCTTGACTGCGGCCAATTGATTGGTGACATTGTGACGACAGAGCCTGACGCGAGCTGAGGAACCCTTGCCCAGGGTGCGCCCCAGCTGCCAGGGCCCGATGTGTGTTTTGTAGCTCTTGCTGCTCCTGCTCGAGGTCGACTCGTAAGACGCTTGAGACAATCGTCTTGACTCGTCGACGGCCTGGGGATTTGGCTTGGCAAGAGATGCCGGAGTAGTTTGATCGTAGTTGTGGTCTTGAACGATGTGATGGACGCGATGGTGAGACGAGTCTGGCTGGTAGTGTTTTGCTTTGTGGACATGCTGATCCGGTGTTGAATATTGGGAGTTAATTCGTTGGGGGGCATCGGACAGAGGCTGTCGAGCCTTGAGAACCGAAGCCTCAGCCATTGTGATTTGCCGTCGACGCAGTAGGATTAGCACATGATACTCGAAAAGCAACCTGCAGGAAGCGGAAGAAGATGGAAGAGGTAACGTCTTGCTGACGGCAGCGAGGAATCTGTGCGGATGATGGCAGAGTATCTGCTAAGTGAACTGCAAGAAAAGAATGGACAATGGGGACGATTATGGGGCTGGGATCGCGATGTAGATGAAAATGGGACGATTGAGGAGACGGGATGATGCTGAGATCAATAATGCAAGCGATTCGGTGCTCGAGAGGTCAGAGCAGGCGCGGTAGACGCTTGAGGAGGAGACGGGGGGTGAGGGCGAGGAGTCAAGGAAAGTGGGCTCGATGGATCGATCAATGATGCAAAGGAGAAAGGAATGTGGAATGGGATGAAGAAACAAGAATCGAGGAAAAGGAACGAGATGGAAATCGCGGGAGGGCGAGGTTGACGCCAAAGAAGGGACGCGACTTGAAGCCTGAGAGACGAGGGAAGGGGAGAGTGGGAGGTGGGAGATGGGAGGTGGGAGGTGGGAGGTGGGAGGAAGATGGCGGGAGGTTGAAATCAAAATAAAGAGAGCGTCAATCAATGCTTCCCAGAGAATAACATTACAAAGACGGAGGGAGGAAGGGCAGGAGCAGGCAGTCTGTCTGTTAGTAGGTAGAGAGATTGATGGATGGAAGGAAATGGACATTGATCAATAGTAGCTCAAGCTCCCCTCTCGATCAAGGTACTGATCGATCAATGTGCTCCAGCTGTCCTTCCAGGGCAGGTCGGGCCTGAAGAGGACTCGCTCTAGGGGGTTTCAGGCCCTGCCATCCGCTGTATCGGATCAACACAAGCCCCCCGATTCGTGGGGCATCCCCTTGAAGGATGGATGAGTTGTGCCTGTGCCTGTGCAGAGAGCTCCAGAGAAGAGATGGAACGCAACAGAGTTGAGCCTTTCTTGGGATTGAAATGATGAATGCCTCCATGACATGGCCATGACTTGGATTGGTTGATGCATCGGTCATCTTGAGGCGGCTGGTGCTGCTCGTCGCAGGCGCGCAGGAATCCAGGGCACGTGGAGGAGGCAAAGGGCGATGATGGACTGGTCCAATGGATCAATTGGTCCATCCATTCTGCAGCAGGAAGTGCCTGAGCCGAGACAGAGCGATCATGGCATTCCACCTGGGACAACATGGACAGCTTGATGTGCATATCAATTGATGTCAACAATGCAGGATCCAAATGCCAGGAGAGAACAGAGCAACCAAGCACGATGCGCAGATCACATTCCCGGTTGTGGGCTCCGAACGGTGCGGCGTCTGATGGAATTTTGGGTGGACAGCCTGTTGGTAGTGGCGTAGACTCGATCTGCCCAGATAACAGAGACGGAGCGCATTCTCCGCGCAAACGCGACATGATGGATCTCCATCTCCTGCCCCTTGAAACTTTGCAATGACGTTGCCGCAGATCGAAGAGGAGTTTGGCTGGCTCGAGATGCCCTCGCCGTCGGCGCTCTCAACGGTCGACACTTCTGCTTCTGCTTCTGCTGATTCTGCCTGCCATCTGTCAACTACATATCCCGCCCTGTCAAAGATACTGTAATTTCTCAGACGGAACCAACGCATAGAGGTAGTCCAAGGCTGCATACTCACGGAGACACACCTTTGACAAACATCTCCTGGGGCACGATGCTTGAGTCGTTCATCCGCAGATCGAAGGGATGGAATGCTCCTTGGCAAGGGATGTCGTCGCCGATGACTAAGCAGCATCAGGCCCCCCTGGTTCATGCCACACTGACTGGGACTCAACCTCTCGAGCGCCATCGTTCCCGGGCTGCATCTTCGATTCGTCTAGCCGTTTGAGGACACAAGCAAGATCTCTACTAATTCCTGGCGCACCCATCGAAAAGTACTAACTCATAGATCGATCAGGGAGCAATGGCAACTGGGAGTCCTACCTGGCAGTCTGCATATGGCACAGACAGTCACGCTTGTCATGGAGATTCATGGATCCCATCATCACTCCTCCTGTCATCAAGAAGTGATAAGCACCAGCATCGGTGGTTTAGTGGTAAAATCCATCGTTGCCATCGATGGGCCCCGGGTTCGATTCCCGGCCGATGCATTGGATCTCAAGCTTTCATTTTTGCTTCTTTTTCACATCCTCCTCTTTTTGCCATCCTTTCTGACTGATATTCGGTTGAGTGCCCTTTGAATTAGTATTCAGCCTCTGCACAATTCTGATGCCAACTTATGCTGTCGTGCATTAGTACGATACTTACGGAGTACATAAACAGACCCGAGAGCTCCTTCCCGCAGCTGGTATGAAAAATCACGTGCCTCGCGACGTGAAGCTGCGTGAAAGCTACTCCCGAATAGGAAATGGTGGGGCTCTTGTCACGCGTCCAATCGCGTCTCTCGGCTTCGAACTCGACCCTCTTGTTATCACTCCGTATTCATTCTGGAAATCGTGAATCCCGTCAGAGACATTCACTCCCGTGCAACCACCGCCCTTGTCTCCTCTTGCCTCCCTTCAGATCCTCAGGGCGCTCGCTGGGCCGCCTTGATTGACGACAGGAGGTGGTGTGAACCATGTCGTCCGACGAGGAGGTCCCCAGCTCCAGCCGCCGTCGAAATCGTACAGTCTTTGAAGATGAAAGCGACGGCGACAATTCGCAGCCTGAACCATCATCGCGGCGTCAGGAATTCGCAGCAAAGCGCCAGCGAGTTGACGATAGCTCAGATGCCGAGTCGATTGCCACTGTCAATGGCGTGGCGCCACGAGCGCCGCGAGCTTCGCAGAATGGAATCAACGATGCAGACATGACCAACTTCCAGCCCGGTGCGATCGTGCGAGTGAGTGTCGAGAACTTCGTTACGTACGAACAGGCCGACTTCTACCCCGGTCCTCACCTCAACATGATCATCGGCCCCAACGGAGTCGGAAAAAGCACGCTGGTCTGCGCTATCTGTCTGGGCCTCGGCTACACCCCGAAACTTCTCGGCCGGGCCTCCACGATCAAGGAGTTTATTCGACTTAACAAGAATAGGGCCACGATCGAGATCGAGCTTCAGAAGAGACCCGGAGATCAGTCCAACTACGTGGTCAAGGTCCTGATCCGCAGCGACCAGAGCGCCTTGAAGTGGTGGCTCAACGGCGAGGAGACCACGCAAAAGAAGATTCTCGAGGTGGGGCAGAAGCTCAAGCTCCAGGTTGACAACCTGTGCCAGTTCTTGCCGCAGGACCGTGTTGCCGAGTTTGCCAATTCCACCCCCGTGGCCCTGCTGCACGAGACTCTGCGAGCTGCCGCGCCGCAAAAGGTTCGAGACGAGCATGAGCAGCTCCAGAACCTCCACAAGGAGCGGAAGCACATCACCGAGTCTCTCGACTCCGACAAGGAGCGTCTCGAGAACCTGCAGACCCGACAAGCCGGACTCCAGGCAGACGTGGACAGGCTTCGCGAGCGGCAAGTCATCCAGGAAAGGGTTGAGAATCTGGAGGGTGCCCTAGTCTGCGCAAGATACCAGGAGGCGAGAAACAAGTTTGAGGCTGCGAAAAGCAGGCAACAGCAGGCCGCGGCAGCCCTCTTGCGATATGAGCGAGAAGTTCAGCCGTCCTTGGAAGCGGTGAACCAAAAGGAAGTCTACGTCAATGCCATCAAGCCGGTGATTCGGGCAAGGGCGCAAAAGCTCAAGGAGGCACAGGCCGCCGCGCAGCAAATGGCAGAAGAGGTCAGGGCGGCCGCGGACAAGATCCAAGAATGCGACAACGGCATTGCCGCCGAGCGCCAGGGCTTTGATGCCAAGAAGAAGGCTCTCTCTGCGGCGAAAACCAAAATCACGTCCTTGCAAGCAGATCTCAGAAACCAGCCAGATCCATTCGAGCCGACAGCCTGGAATCAGAAAATTGTAAGATACAGAGACTTGCTCCACAATATGATTTGACTGACTGGTGGCATCGGATAGCGTGCCGAAGAGCACATTTCCCGTGACATTGAAGCCGACCTCGTACGCCTGAGGGGGGAGATACACAATCTGCATACCGACGGCAAGGCCAACAAAGACGAGACCCAGCGCCTGAGAAAGAACATAGACGAGCTTGACACCAAGGAGGGACAGCAGCTCAGTTTCATCAAGAGCAAATATCCTGAGGTGGCGCGGGGGTGGGAATGGATCAGCGAAAACCAGGATCACTTCGAGAAAGAAGTGTTCGGCCCTCCTATCATAACCTGCTCCCTCAAGGACGAGCGATATTCGAACCAGATCCAATCGTTCCTCCAGCACGACGACTTTCTGTGCTTCACGGCACAGACAAAGAACGATTACAAGAAACTGTCGGATCAATTCTATCGAATGATGAGCTTGTCCGTGAACATCAGGACCTGTTTCAAACCCCTTTCGAGCTTCAGGTCTCCGGTGAGCGCCGAGGAGGCCAATTCACTCAGCCTGGATGGCTTCGCCATTGACTACCTTCAAGGACCGGAACCAGTCTTGGCTATGCTTTGCGCCGAGAAGAGGCTTCACCTATCCGGTCTCTCTCTAAATGAGCACAGCGAAGCCGAGTACGAGAGACTGGCTCATCATGCCACTATTAGCACTTGGGCCGCAGGTGTGCAGTCCTACGCGATCCGGCGCCGAAGGGAGTACGGACCGCAGGCGATGAGCGCAGTGACCAGAGGTATCCAGCCCGGTCAGTTCTGGACCTCTCAGCCCAATGTGGCGACGCAAGAGAGACTGGAGCTGCAGCGGCGATTAGAAGAAGCCAAGAGTGAGCTGGATGAAATGAAGACCAAGCATAAGGCACTTTCAGCAAGGAAGAATGAACTCGAAGAACAGAAGTCCAAGGTTGAGGAGAAGATTGTGAGTTCAAACGAAGCGTGGATGAAAATCGGGCAGAAGTCACTGACACGATTCCAGAGCGACCTCAAAAATGAGAAGAACACCTTGCAGAGGGAGTACCAGAAGTGGCTCGCCATCCCGACGAAGATCAGTAAGTGTCTCATCACCCCAGAGTTGCTGATGCGAGTGGGAGATCGCATGGCCTAACTCAAGGCTAGGCGCCGAGGAGGCCACGAAATTCGCGACCGAGGAACAGATGGCCGCAGCACGGCAGAAGATCTCCGACCTCTCGTTCGAGGGCGACCGGCTGGCCGTCGAGCGCGCGAAGCTCGCCATCCGTCACCTGGACGCCATCGACGAGATCCGGGATGCGCACCGCGGCCTCCTCCAGGCCAACATGCGGCTAATCGAAGCCGAGTCGGACGTCGTCGGCCTCAAGGAGCGCAATAAGGCCGTCATGGAGAAGCTCGAGGAGCAGAAGACGGCGTCGCGCGAGGCTGCCGCCGAGAAGGCGAGCGCCAAGGAGGCCGCCACCGAGCTCCGCAGGCAGGCGAGCGAGCACATGAACAGCGAGGCGAAGAAGGAGATCCTCAACGAGCTCATGCAGGGCAAGACGGCCGACGAGATCGAGCACGAGCTCAACGCGGACAAGGCCAGCCTCGAGCTCATCCACGCCGCGAATCCCAACGCCATCCGCGAATACGAGAAGCGCGAGGCGGAGATCGCCAAGGTCGCGAAGCAGCTCGAGGGGCGCAACGGCAAGCTCGGGGAACTGGACACGCAGCTGCGGGAGCTGATGGACAGCTGGGAGCCGCGCGTGGACGCGCTCGTCAACGAGATCAATAACGCCTTCGCCTACAACTTCGAGCAGATCAGCTGCGCGGGCGAGGTCCGCATCCACAAGGACGAGGACTTTGACCAATGGGCGCTCCAAATCATGGTCAAGTTCCGGTGCGTCTCCCCATATCTCCCCCCCCCCTCCCCCAAAACCCCTTTTTTTTTCTCGCCCCTTGAAAGAAAAACAACTGACCCAGCACAGCGAGTACGAAACGCTCCAGCAGCTCAACGCCCACCGCCAGTCCGGCGGCGAGCGCGCCGTCTCGACCGTCTTCTTCCTCATGGCCCTCCAGTCCCTCGCGCAGTCACCCTTCCGCGTCGTCGACGAGATCAACCAGGGCATGGACCCGCGCAACGAGCGCATGGTGCACGAGCGCATGGTCGAGATCGCCTGCCGCGAGCACACGTCCCAGTACTTCCTCGTCACGCCCAAGCTGCTCACTGGCCTGCGCTACGACGCGCGCATGCGCGTCCTGTGCATCGCGAGCGGCGAGCACATGCCCGCCGACGGGAGGCGCTTGGACTTTCGGCGCTGCTTGGACGCGCACCACGCGAGGATCGTGGCGTCTGCGTGAGGGGCGTGAAAACCTTGGTGGCGGGGGGGCTTACAATTGGTTTCATCGGCTCTTCTTTATTTTTCTTTTGATTTTTTTTTTGATTCTTTCTCTTTTGCTTCCAGGAGCGGGATGTGGAGTGCAGTGGGTTATGTAGCATGATTATTTCCTTATGTTGATGATGTTGAGACGCCAGCTTCCCAAATAGAAGTTAGCCCCTTCGCCCTCTCCCCCTCCCCCTCACCCCATCCCCGAGCAGTAGCAGTCGCCTGCAGGTCTGTCAGAACCCACAAGGGCATCAAATATCAAAATCACGTCCTCAATCATTTGTCTTGTCTTCTATATGCACACCACGCTCGGCAATCTTATCATATTGTCCCGCCAAAGCTATATGCTTTCCATATCATCATCTCGCGGGAGTCACTCATCCCCCCTCCTGTTTTTTTTCTAGTCCAAAACATTTGACCACAGAGACCCGACTCATTCAAGATGAACAAAAAAAGAAGAGGAGAAGAAGCCGCACAGGAAAGAAGAAAAAGAACAAAGGGGTTGGAAGAAGTTGAGGAAAAAAAAAAAAAGGGGGGGGGGGGGGGGGGGGGGGGGGGGGGGGGGGGTGGAAAAAAAGGGAAAGAGGAGCAGGGAGGAGGAGACGGGAGATGATGAAGGAGGAAAGCAACTTTCCTGTCCGCATTCGTACAGCCACATTCAAAAGAGAGTGAGAGAGAGGGAGAGAGGGTAGCCCATCCGTCCACTACACGTTTTTCCTGATATTATACAATAGAGTGAGTGAGCGGACGGAGTGTCTTGTGGCGCTCGTGAGCAGACAAAGGAAAGCCGTAGGGAGGGTTCCGGTAGACCGGTGAGCCTGAGGACGATGTCGTAGCCCGCGGCTGCGAGAAGGGATGGATGGAAGAGAGAAGGAAATGAGCCGGCCGCCAAGGAGGGGAGGCACATCCGCGTTGCCGATCGGGGCGGCTCCGCCTTGACCCAACTAGGGTCAGGTGCCAAAGATCGAGAAACTCCGCAAGATTGGTTCCAATATCATGATTGGACCGCTCGGCAGGGGTATATCATTAGAAATGAACAAAAGGGAAAAGGGGGGGGAGGCTGTCGACGTCGCAGTAGGTATCCAGAACAAAAATGGTCATACTTCTTCTTCTGCCGCCTATTTCGAGACATCCGCGTCGGGGGAGTGCTCCGCGTCCAGTCTCTTGCTCCAGTTCGCCAGGCTCTCGTTCAATCCGAGGCCGAGGGGAGGCATGTCATCGTCCTTCTTCCCGCCGGTGCCTTCGAAGTCGAAGTTGGTGCTCAGCCGGTAGTTCTTGCTGGTCGTCTCCCAGTGGCTTCGCAGCGTCTCCAGCTCGGAGGCAAGGCTATCCAGAGCCATGCTATCCCTCGCATCCAGACTCGTCGGGCCGTAGGCGCTCTCCCTCTCCAAGCTCTCGTTCCGGCCCCCACTGTGGGTGTTGCCGCCGCTACCATTGGTGCCAGCCGCATTGTCGGAACCCATGTTAAGGGCGTGCCGACTGCGGCGACGGTAGTTATCCACCGAGTGCTCGACCTGGTCGAGAAGGAGGGAGACCTTTTGCTCCGCGTCCGCAGCGCGCTGTTCTAGCAAGGCGTTCTCTGACTGCAGCTGCTCAAGCTCTCTGCGCTGGTTGCTTGCGTGCCGGAGCGCTTCTTCCATGTTCTTCACTGCGTCTTCTCGCTGTCGATACGCCTCGGCCAGCTCTGTCCTCAGACTGGCGAGGTTCTTCTCCAGCTGCGAGTTGGAGGTCTGCAAGTCATACTCGAGACTCGTGATTTTCTCTTGAAGAGCGACACGCTCACCTTCCCAGTCGCTCAGCGAGGACTTGTGGGCATCGACGTCGAGTTTACTGTCAAGCTCGTCAATTTCCGATTTCAGGCGGTTGTTCTCCGTCTTCAACTTCGAAAGCTGCTCCTTCAGCTGCTTGAGGACATGCTCTGTCGCCTTCACGTACTGCACGGCGGATTGGTAGTCATTCTCTAGCTGGCCGAGCTTCTCGCGGTATGCCGCTTCCGATTCCTGAGCCTGGACCGCAAAAGTGTGCTTGGCCTCTTCATGAGCAGCCGTGACTGTTGCGAGCTGCGTCTCGAGCTCCCTCACTCGGCTCATCTCGGGGGAGTTAGTCCGTGAGTTCGCGAGGCTGCGGGCTCGGACGATGGCAGTGGGGCTGAAGCCTCGCTCGCTGAGAATATCCTTCAGGGCGTTGTGCTGAACGGTCATGGCGTTGGTCTCCAGTTGCTGCGCGGCGAGTTGGTTCTTGATCTCGGCATTCAAGGCTTGCAGGCCTTGCGTCTCCCTCAACGCCGATTGGAGCTGTCGGCGGATCGTCACGCCCTCGCGGCTTGACTGCTCCTGGTACTGCTCGAGCCCGGCAATGCGCTCCTCGGCGCTGCGCAGCTTGTCCGCAGCAATGTCGGCTTCCTGCTGATACTTCTTGGCCGAAGCATTCGCCGCGGCGACTTGATTCTGCAGCGCAACCACGCGTTCGGCATCTGCCGGGTTGGCCCTGTTGGCATCCCTCGTGGCGATCTTCCCCAGGCCAGACAGGATGGCTTGCCGGTGAGTCTTGGCCTCCCTGGCGTGACTCTCGGCGAGTTCTTCGGCATCACGCAGTCGTTGGGTCACATTCGTCAACTCTGCCGTTCGGGCCTCGTGCTCAAGCTTCAGTGTGTTAAACATGTTCTCGAAGACGTCGCGCTGAGATCGCTCCTCTTCGAGCTTGGCTTCCAGGTGAGAGTTCGATTCCTGTGACGCCTCGATCGCGCTCCTGAGCGACGCGAACGTTTCCTCCTGCTCACGCGAGACCTGCACCGCCTCCTCGTACTTGCCGCTCAAATCTTCCTTCTCGACCTTGAGCAGCTCCAGGGAAGCAACAGCGGCCGCGCAGGCGACGGATTGCTCGCGCGCTTCACGCTGAGCCAGGTGAAGTTCAGACTTGAGGCGCTCAACCTCTGTCGACGTCTGCTGCCGGTATGTTTCGAGATCCGTCATGCGCTTCTGGGAAGCCTTCGAGGTGTCGTCTGCCAGTAGACGAGCCTTTCGCTCAGCCTCAATCTCCGTCTTCTTCGCGTCAAGCTGTGTCTGGAGGTTCTTCTGCGTTTGAAGAGCAGATGCCAGCTTCTTGCTCATTTCAATCGACCTAGAATCAATCTCGTCTTGCTCGCCATCGACCTGCGGAGTGCTTGCGACGCTCCCTGGCGTCTGGGATGCCAGCTTAGCTTTGGCGTAAACGGCCTCCTGGATGGCCGCATCACGCTGCTTCTCGGCTTCGGCGATTTGCTTCGAGGCAACAATGGCTTGCTTATCGACCGAGCTCTGCACATTGGCCAACTCTGTCCGCATAGCCAGCAGAGCCTCTATCAAAGGCCGGTCCTCATCGTCAAAGGTTTCAATGGCCTTGCTATCGAGAGCAGGGCCGAGGCTCGCGTTGGGCACATAACCAGCCTTGCGAGCCAACTCCAATTCCGAGGCATACCAAGCATTCCGATTGCGCGCCGCATCCAGCTCTTTCAAGAGGGCAACGGTCTGCGAGTTTCGCGCAGATGAGCGTCTGTTCACCGAGTTGGCCGGTCGGCGTGTATCAGAGAGTGGCGAAGCAGATCGAGGTGTAGCAGACTTTTGGACCGTTTCAGCCGCGCTGTCGGTGGTGACAGGCAGCTGGCCGGATCGAGATGTCGTTCTCTGATGATCCGTGGGCATGGCAGCCTGCGTCGTCTGACCTGCTTTGGGTATCTGAGTGGGAGTTCGTCGGCCATTGACGACAGGGCTAGCTGTCGTGCTCGTCGCGGTGGTGTCGACCTCCTGGATCACCTCGCGATTGATGGAGTTTGAGGATGAAGCGATCGAGAGACTTGGGGATCCGGTGTTCCCAGCTCGATCAGTGGACCCCCCCCTGACCCGCCCTATACTCGCATTCTCGAACACTGTCGGCTTGTTCGGTATCGGTCCTTGGGGCGGGGGGCTCGCTCCCGTGGCTGCTCTGGGCAGTTTGGACCCCGGCGCTCCCGGCGCTTGACCGGGAGCCATTCCCATCCCCGGGTTTCCATGGGGACCTGGCCCCATCTTCGCCGGGCCTGTCACTGGAGGCGGCGATCCGGGTGATTTCCCGTAGTTCGGGATGTCGTGGGGATCGGCTCCGGCCGGTGTCATCCCGTGCCCGTTCATCATGTTGCTGGCGCCTGGCGGCGCACCGATCATTCGTCTGGGATCTGAGGGACCATTGGGGCCATCTCGGGAAGCCTGTCTGCCGAGGCTCATCGGGTTGGCGCTGTCGGCTCCACTGGGCCGTCGCGTTCCCTGGGGCACCCTCTGGTGGCCAGGCTGGGAATCATTTGGATAGCGGATCTTGGTCGTGTCCAGGATATAGAGGAGCCCCAGGTCGTTGTGAGCCGCGGAGGATGTGCTCGGCTCTCCGCCGATGACGGCGATCGTTTTTCCGATTGTGGTCATGCTGTGGCCAGACCGGGGTGAAGGCGACGGTCCCATGTTCTGGAAGGTGTACCACCTTCTGGACGTGATTCGAAAAGCGGCCAGATCGCCGAGGTCGGTCCCGTCCTCGGTTCGGCCGCCGAAGATGTACATGACATCGTCGACAAGCGCGGCGGCGTGTCCTTCGCGGGGGGTGGGGATGTAACCTATGCAATCCAGCTGCGCCCATTTGTTGCTGGCAGGATCGTAGCACCAGACGTCGTTGAACCATTGGAAGCCATTCGTGCCGCCAAAGAGATACATCTTATCGTTGTACGTGATCATGGAATGATTCGTTCGCGCGGCGGGGACCTTGGGCGACACATCCGCGTTCAGAAGGATGTCCCATCGATTGCTTGGCGACTGTAGCTGGTTCAGATCAAAGGCAGAAAGATCGTTCATGAAGTATCCATCGACTTGACCACCAAAGATGTAGATCTTGGAGCCGAGAATGTTGAGTGTGTGGCCGTAGCGTCCCGCAGGGCGCGGCCCGGCCGGCAGAGCCCGCGACCAGTGCCTCGTCGCTGCAAGAAAGCATCAGCAAATGGCCGCATCACGCACCAATGATCCTGCTTCACCCGGCGCACTCACAAGTGTTGAGCAGATAGAGCGTCTCATCGAGGATGTCATTGTCATCGATCTTGGTGTCTCCACCGTAGACGATGAAGGCATTTCCGACCAATAAGCTGGCGTGGCCTACTCGGGGCCCAGGCCCCTCTGACGTCGTCGTCAATGGGTAGCAAGCCAGATTGCCGCCGGCCTCGATCATCCAGAGGTCGCCCTTTACGGTCGCGCCATTTATCAGGCCACCCATCAGATATACATCGCCTTCTTTGGAGGAGACGGCATTCACGGCGGCGCCGTATCGAGGGAACGGGCTCGGGTGGGCTGGCGTGAGCAGCATTCGCCGCTGCGACCAAGGGTACAGCGCGGCATTCGGATTCGACCCTGATGAGGAGGAGCTGTTGTTGTTGTTGTTGTTGTTGTTGTTGCTGCTGCTGTTGGCGCCGGTGTTGTTGTTGTTATTGTTGCTGTTGCTGCGGACCTGCAATGGATCAGTCAGATGCGATTTTTCCCACAGCAAGCAGCAGTCGAGTCAGGAGCCAACTCACGGGAAGATCGTTGGGCTGAGAGGGATTGTCGACACTGCCGCCACGGCGGCCATGTCCTTTGTCCGGGCTCGCGGGGTCATGTTCGACCGAGTTTGTGCTCCCTGTGGGCGTGCCGCGCGACTGGGGAGGAGGCCTGTCGTCGCGGATTATGGGACGGGCAGAGTTGCTCTGGATAGAGCCCTGTGAGCCCAGGCTGCCATCGCGACTGGACAGAGTGCGGTCCTGACTCTTCTTGGACTTGAAGAGGAAGGCCATTGTGGAGGAGAGGAGGGAGACCGCTCGCCGGTGGGAGGGCCGATTACACCGGGGATGCCAATTCCGGGCCTGAAGTGATGGCCGTGGACGGAACGAAACAGAGTGACGAGCGTGGAGTGTGAGCGTGAGCGTGAGCGTGGGCGTGACAGGCGAGAGGAGGGCGAGTTAGTGGTCGTAAATGGAGCAGAGACGGAGATGGTCGCGGCGAGGATCGGGCGCGCGAGTGAGACTAGGTACTGGCTCGACGAACCTAATCTCACGGCTGACGCGACGGGATGGAGGAGAGGAGATGGGAGCGTGAGATTTCCGAGATGGCTGGGTAGGTAGGAGTAGCAGTAGTATAGTAGGCAGTCATCTCCTATGGAGGCGCCAGGGAGGTTGTCGCGAAATTTCAGGTCGGCCACCTTCTCAAACTTGGGACGGACGCGGAGTTGGTAGCCGTGCTCGGAGGTACTAAGTCGTACTCGACAGGCTGGAAGTTGTCGTACCTCGAGTCGTCGGGGCTGTCGTGGTACATCAGTCAATGTACGGAGTACATCAATCAATGTATCCTCTATTGGATCAATCGAGTCTTCCAGATCAATTGATCAATGTATTATTTCGGGGGTGGAGATCGGAGTCCTGGCAGATCGGGGTGACAGTGGTGGCAGGAGCACCCGAGCAAGTCGCAACTTCTGCAGGAAGTTCAGGTAATAGGTTCAATGTCTGAGAAGGAATGACCGAGACGGTACGGAGCAGACTCGATCAGATGTACGGAGTACCTGAAAAAGGTACCGTATAATGTACTCCGTGGGCACTCCGTAGACCGGGTCGGATCAATGATCCAAGAGGGGTCAGGACGCAGTACTGGTCACTGTTCAGCACTGGAGAAGCAGGAGGCTGAACTTGGGAAGGGGAGGCGAGGCCGGATAGGAGACGACAGCGCGAGAACAAAAGAACTCCTTGGGTACCCGCAAGAAGGGGGGAGAATGGGGTAGTAGAGGAGGCTGCCGTGAAGCATGGAAAGAAAAAGAGGAAAGAAAGGATAGACTGGCAGAGAGAGAGAATTGATCGGAGGGCAGAGAGATTGTGGAAGTTCGATGAGGGACGGACAGATTGATTGATCAACAATTGGTAGCAGCTCATTTGCTGCGGACGCCAGGTACCTGAACCGGGATGTGGGAGGTACAACCTCCTGTTCGAGTACAGGGTACGGAGTACGGAGTACATACACGACTCTTGCGCTGCCTGCAGTGCCTTGACGATGGCTGTACCAGACCGTGCAGACTCAGCCAGTGGAAGGAGGCGGCGCCGGTCTGATTGTCCAGAAATGGAAGCGATCAATTCACATGGAACGGGCGAAGAACGGGCAAGGAAGCTCGCAGGCCACGCGTTGAAGCCGGCTTGACCATGGATCAATCAATTGATTGATCAAATCAATGGCCCCCTCCCCTTCTCCATCTCCGATTCAACACAGTGCTCCGTACTCCGTACTCCGTACCCATCAATGATCTATCAATTGATCCAAGCCGCGCGGCGAGCGCATCCATGGGTCTGGTTGCTCGAAATGAGGGTCAGTGAGATCCCGTGAGATGGGAGGATCCTGGATCAAATCGATCAAATCGATCTATTCATGGACAGTGTCTCCCTCAACGGTATGGAGTACTCGTACTCGTACATACAAGCCCGCAACGCCAGCCGCGAGCCGTCGGTGCTCCTACGGAGTACTCCGTACATTGATAGAACCTATTGTTGATCTATCAAATGTGAGCAGGCGGGCTGCTTCAGAGCATTTAGGGGCTGCAGGTACGCTAATGCGCCTCTACATGTATGTACATAATCCGTCCTGGCGCACAGAGTGTCCCCATCCAGGACGAAGCACGATCGCGGGCCCCGTCGCAGCAGCCCATCCAGATTTTGTGCCGGCCG
>NQYS01000006.1:485113-495762 GCA_003055955.1 Escovopsis sp. AC
GGAGGGGTCCCGCAGACACGACCTGTGAGGAACCCGCACAGCGGGCGATGGCAGGGGGCGGCCGAGGGTCCCTGGCTGGTACCGTGGCGTTTGAGGTTCTCTCGGAGGCGGCGGCTGCTGTGGGGCCTCCCGGGAAATCAAGGGGCTACCAGGGCCACCAGGATGGTGGATGGAATTGATCAATTGATCCATTGGATCCATGGATGGCCACCTTGAGGTTGTCCAAGGACGGAGGAGCTCGTGCTCGTGATAGATTGATCCATTAACTGTTTTCCTGGAAAACTTCAATGCACTCCCGGCCTACTACGCGGACTTCTCCTGTAGAATTCTCCTGTCCATCTATTTCCAAGTCGGGGTCCATGGCCTGCAAGGCTGTCGGAGTGATGGGTCGGATGACTAATACTTGCTATAGGAATATCCTCGAGGTACGATGCAGGGCCCCGGTACGTGCATATCAAACAAACAAACAAACATCTCAAAAGAAAGAAACAAACAAACAAATAAATAAATAAATAAACAACTTCAAACAATGTCGTCTCGCCGCGTGTTCAATACTAGCAGAGAACGTACTCGTGCGAGTAGTACGGAGTCGTACGCGGATCACCTGCAACACAAAGATTATCCCGAGTCAGGAGCCGTGCTCCAACCTCGACGCTTTCGCGCCTCCTACCCGCGCTTCGTATGTACATATCAATGAATCAATGAGAGGTAGGTATACAGACAGATGAATCAATGGGTCCATTGTCAATCTCGAGCTCGAGGTAGCAGGGCCACCAGGTCCTGGCGAGCGCAGGGCAGCAGAGACGGATTCCATCCATGTTGATGTTTCTCGCGCCGGGCCTCGAGCCATGGACGGCTCTCCAATGCCACAGCAGAACGAGAACCCAAGCGACCCGACACATGGACTTTGGGTGTCTCACAGCCTCTCGTCATGAGGATGAGACCCGGTGGCTACGGGACATCTCGGGGCCTCTGATTCGGTGCACCCGGATGCCTCAGCAGAGCCCGACCCCAGGTCTGTCTTATGTATGTACATACATACATCAATTGGACCAATATATGGTGCATCCTCCATTTAGGTACTCCGTACTCGTACATGGGTCCGAGAGAGTCGAAGGCAAGGGGCACAGCCTTTCCGGTTGGTGCTCTGCATGGCCTCGAGAGCACATAGCTTGAGCCAATGGGCCCAGCAAGACGGGCATTCCGGCCGCACACCACCTGTTCCTGCGCAGCTCGACGTCTACATCGCATCTGGCAGGTTCTGGCAATGCCTCCAAATTTAGAGGCAGATACCTCTGCCCCGTATGTAGAGCAAAACGGGATCACCATGGAAGCAAAGGGGTGTCAGGACGCTTGGACGCGTGCCAGGTATGTAGTCCCTCCTTTGCGCGTGAGCACACTCGGCTCCTAGCAAGAGGGGCTTAGCAAGCGGAAGAAGAAAGCACCCCCAAGAAATATCAGATCCATTTGTCCGTATTACGGCACAGCTAGTAGAAGCCTGATCCTCGGATAGGGCCTGCATTGCCGCGGATTCCAGATGCGCATTGATCACGTCCTGTACGGAGTATGTACGCACTTGACGAGGCTGTCGTCGAGGTTAGTACTCCGTACAATAAATAGTACTACCTACCGAGGCTCCCATGGCATTGATGTCTCGTCGAGGCCGCTGCAGCCTGATTGGATCGCATGGTGAGACTGTTGTCTCTGATTCATGAACGAGCGCATTCTCGCCGGGTCTTGCGCTTCCACTCCATGGATCGCATCAACGCCTGCAGCCATTGGTCGTCCGGGGTTGATATCAGGGTCAGGGTCAGCCCAGAGCTGCCATTGATCCATTTCTCAGCTGCTCTCAGGTAGTAGTACTCCGTAGTATGTACGGAGTACGAGTGATGCAGACACGGAGCACGGAGTATACATGTTTGGCAATGGTGCCCCGTACTCCGTCGACAAGAAAGGAAGAGGGCTCCGGAAGAAAAGCTGGACGGTCCTTTCCCCTGGATTGTCTACGGAGTAGAGAAGAGGAACAGATGAATATGTTCCGTATACTCCGTACTAATCCGTACATACTCCGTACTCATACTCATACTCCGTAGCAGTCATTGTGATCCTCGTGCCCGTCATCTTCAGGCCCATCAGCTAGATTCAGCCACATGCAATTTCCTCAGAACTTATTTCGAAAGTGAAAATGGCACGGCCTATGAAAGCGCGTCGGGATGAATGATCGCCTCGCGGTGGCTGCAAGATGGGATTAGCATGGAGTCCTACTATCTGGTGATGGTCCGTATATGTAGTCGATCCATTTCGGCAAAGTAAGAGGAAGCAACGTGAACCGAGCTGGAATATACGGAGTACGGAGAACGGAGTCCACCAGTCATAAAAGTTCAGGTTCGATCTTGACATCTGATCGACACTCTAGGTTAGGTAGACGCTGGCTGGAGCTCAATGGCTGTGGACGGCCGGCAGCCGGAAATCGATTCCACTGCGGCCCCCTTGGGTTCTCATACTGTGCTGGCGCAGATAGGGAGCACTCTTCACCACAGTACGGAGTACTCCGTACTCCATATGATCTTTCACGAATCCCCAGGAGCACGTGCTGACCGAGCCAGACCGACGTTGGACAAGGCCCGCGGTGGTCAGTAGTCGTGGGCCTACGGAGTGCTACTTTATGTACGGAGTACTCCGTAAAGGACAATTAATCAATCAATTCAATGTACCATCATGTCCTCCGGGTACGCAGCCAGCAGGGTGCAGCTGGTGTTCTTCGCCCGTGACCAGTACATACATACATGGCCGTACTGTAGGGCTGGCAGTTTCAACTTAGTGGGTACCTACGGAGTACGAGTACCTGCGCCGAGTGGAAACTGCCACCACCTGTGGTTAAAGTTCATGCTGAGTTGAACTCAGGCTTGAAGCACCTCTTGAGTTGAGGTCTCCTCGCGCGAATGGCAAGTACATACTCCGTACTATCGGTACTCCGTACTATCGTACTATCGGTACTCCGTACTATCGGTACTCGTACCGCCAACAAGAGGGATCCGCTGGCACTTCTTGCCCGCATTGGTCAAAGTTCAACTCGCCGGCACAGACATGGCAAGCACCATTCGATAATCTTTCCAAATGCGCAAGCTCGTCGTTTAACCCTCCAGCTCGAACCGCAAACCACCTCCGGCATCAGAGCTACTATTGACCAATTCCATCAATACTACCTACTACATCATCCACCATCACCACCACAACCATCATCACCACAACCACCAACGGAGTTTTGCTACTACTTACCACCACATTCTATCCATCCATCCTCGACTCCATCGCCGCTCGTACCACTGCTACTACTACTACGGAGTACTACCACTGCCTGATAGCATTTACCTTCCCGACTCCTCACGGCCTTCCGCCTCATCCAGCGGCGGTAGAGCAAACGAGCCTCCATTGCCTTCGCGCGATCCGACGACTCCCGCTAGCGGCTCATGGACGTCCAGCGGATATGACGCAGCAATCCGGTGCAAATGGCTCGCTCCCTTCCGCCGCCGCCATCAACGGCGGTGAGACCTCGAGGTTCGTGGCCCCGGCCGGCAGTGTCTCCGACCGCGACTCGCAGTCCAATGGTATAAACGAGAGACGGCCCTCCAGTGCGCCCGGCCGCAACAACGACGGCTCCCCCACGTCCACGTCCACGTCCACGCCCGCGCCCGCGCCCGCACTCGTGCCCGCCCCCGCGCCCGACGCAGCCGCAGCCGCAGCCGCCAGGGAGGCCATCGATGCCGAGCAATCACAACCTCCGAGGCGGCCCGTTAAGCCCTCGCTCCAGCGCTCAAAGAGCGACTATGTGCTGCGCCAGGCCGACGACTCGGAACCCGAGGAGGAGGAGATACGCGAATGGGGCGCCAGGCACGGCTTCGAGGATCATTATCAGTCCGAGCACATCATATCCCAACTTGCGAATGTATGTTTGCCCCCCTCCCCGTTCGCCCTCCGACAGCGTCGCGTTTGCCCAAACCATACCTTACCTTATCTCCTGCATGGATCGCGTTCGCGGTTCCCATTCGCGAGTGGCGTTACACCCAACATCATCCCGAGCTTCATCGCGGACCGCCCCGCAGCAAGGCATCATACAGTCTGCCATGTTGATCCCCGCGTCCATCTCCATCTCCAAAGACGACATCTAGAATGAACATCTCCGACCGACAAGTTGCTAACGCATTCGGTGAAAGAATTGGTACATGTATTTCACAGACAAAAGACACGAAACGACCGGCAAGCCCAAGGCCCTGCAGTATGAGCTACAAGACTGGCGCCAAAGAGATCGACTCAAGACGGTGTCCGCTGCGCTCGCTGTGTGTCTCAACATCGGCGTCGAGCCTCCCGATCAGCTCAAAACCAACCCCGGCGCGAAGCTCGAGGCCTGGACCGATCCCTCCATCCCGCCGATTCAAAAGGCACTCGAGAACATCGGAAAGGCCCTCCAGGCGCAATATGAGACACTGGCCATTCGAGCCCGCTACAAGCAGTACTTGGACCCGTCCGTGGAGGAAACCAAGAAGTTCTGTCAGTCTCTTCGTCGCAATGCCAAGGATGAGCGCGTCCTGCTGCACTACAACGGCCACGGCGTGCCGAAACCAACAGCCTCGGGGGAGATTTGGGTCTTTAACAAGACCTACACCCAGTACATCCCGGTCTCGCTATACGATCTGCAGCACTGGCTTCAGGCACCGACCATCTTCGTGTGGGATTGCTCCGAGGCTGGGAATATCCTGAACAACTACAATCGATTTGTCGACAAGCACGAGGAGGAGGAGGAAGAAGCAGCCCAGCGCGATTCTCACTACGTCAAGACAAACTATAGGCCGTACATTCACTTGGCAGCGTGTGCTATCAAGGAGAATCTCCCGACGAACCCTCTCCTCCCCGCGGATCTTTTCACCGCCTGCCTCACCACTCCGATCGAGATGGCGCTCTGGTTCTTCGTTCTTCAGAGCCCCTTGAAGAGCAATCTCACACCCGAGCGCGCAAAGAAATTGCCTGGCCGCCTTCAGGAGAGACGGACGCCTCTCGGCGAGCTCAACTGGATATTTACCGCCATCACAGACAGCATCGCCTGGACTACGCTTCCGAGGGACCTCTTCAGGAAATTCTTTAGGCAAGACCTCATGGTGGCTGCCTTGTTTCGGAACTTTTTGCTGGCCCAGAGGATCATGGTTGTGTACGGATGCCACCCCCAGTCCTATCCTGCTCTGCCCGACACTCATCAGCATCCGCTGTGGGACACATGGGATCTGGCAGTGGACATGGCCTTGGCACAGCTTCCGAAGCTGGAAAAGAAGGAGACCGACGGCATCGAGTACGAGTACCAGAACTCCACGTTTTTTACCGAGCAGTTGACCGCGTTCGAGGTCTACCTCACTCGGGGCGACGCCATGGCACAGAAGCCCCCCGATCAGCTCCCTGTTGTCCTCCAAGTGCTGCTCAGTCAGCAGCACAGGGTCAGGGCCCTGATCCTCTTGGGCAGATTCCTCGATCTGGGGCCGTGGTCGGTCCAGCTGGCCTTGAGCATCGGCATTTTCCCCTACGTCCTCAAGCTGCTGCAATCGGCGGCCACGGAGTTGAAGCCTGTCATGGTTTTCATCTGGGCGAGGCTGATCGCTGTTGACATTTCCTGCCAGCAGGACCTGATCAAGGATAGCGGGTACAGCTATTTCCTTCAGATCCTCAAGCCCTCGGAGGGCCTTCCGGTCGTGGACTGCGACGAGCACAAAGCCATGTGCGCCTTCATTCTTGCCATGCTCTGCAAGGGATACAAGAATGGCCAGCAGGTCTGCAACCAGACCGACATCATGACGTACTGCTTGACCCACCTGCAGAACGAGAGCAATCCCCTCCTGCGTCAGTGGGCGTGCTTGTGCATCAGCCAGCTGTGGCAGGACCTGCCCGAGGCGAAGTGGCGAGGCATTCGGGAGAACGCCTACGCCAAACTGGCCTTTTTGATTCGGGATCCCTGCTGTGAGGTCCGAGCCGCCATGATCCATGCCATGACGACTTTCCTGGGGATTCCCGAGTTGACGGACGAGGTTGCGCGGATAGAGGAGTCGATTGCGTGGACGATATTGGATATGGGAGCAGACGGCAGCCCGATGGTCCGCAAGGAATTCCTCGTATTCCTGTCTCGCTTCATTCTTCGCTTCGAGAGCAAATTCCTCGTGGCGGCATACGAACAACTTCTGGAAGAGAAGGAATACCTTGCTTACCCCCCGCTCGATGATGGCCAGGATCACAAGATGGGGCTGCACTACGCCAGGCCGGAAAACCGTCAAGATGACGGGAGCATCAAGCCCATGGTCCATGGCCTGTCACACAACACTGTTTTCATGGCGTACTGGAAGCATGCTCTGATCTTGAGCGTGGACCCTCATCCGGAAGTGCAGCGCGAGGCCACCATCATCGTCGACTATGTGCACAATGCGCTTCTCAACTCGACCATCGGTGCCCCGTCCCAATCCTTGATGGCTGAGATCCAGAGGCGTGCGACTAAGCATCCGCGAAAGAACGCTTCCAACGTTGGCCAGAGGACGAACGGCGCTGCCAGCGCCCTCGCGGTTCAGAACCCTGGCCTGCTGCGCCGGACGGCGAGCATCCTCTTCTCCTCCCTCATCGGGGAAGGCATCTCACGTCCGACCACGCCCCTGGGTTCAAACTCCCCCCGGTCATCGTTCACGAAATTATCCCCGGATCAGGCCCTGGCGCCTCCCGAGCAGAATGATAACTCCAACGCGCCGGTGGCGTACCACACGGCTCCCGAGCCCGTGTGCGGTGCCTTTGACGAGCGCGATCTGACGAAGGACCCGACGCTCCCGCTGATGAGCGGGTTCCTGGACTGGTCGATCGAATATTTCCGCGAACCGCAGATGAAGAACAGCGAGGCGGATGAGCCGGGGAGCAGGGAGTACAACGCGCGGCTGTGGCGTAGATCCCGGAACGAGAACATCCTGAGGGAGACGCAACCCCTGAAACAGCTCGCGGGCAGCCACAAATGGAACAATCAGCTCGGCATGATCAACAACGGCGCGCAGCCTGCCAAGATGACCTTCCACCAGTTCGAGGACCAGCTTGCCGTGTCAGACGACGGCAACACCGTCACCGTCTGGGACTGGAAGAAGCAGGGGCGATTGAGCAGATTCTCCAACGGCAACCCAGAAGGGTCCAGGATCTGTGACATGAAGTTCATCAACGAGGACGACAAGGCCTTCCTGATGACTGGCTCGTCGGATGGCGTGATCCGGGTCTACCGCAATTACGACTCGGACAATCAGATTGAGCTGGCGACGGCGTGGCGCGCGCTGACGCACATGGTCCCGAGCAACGTCAACTCGGGCATGGTGTTTGACTGGCAACAGGCGACGGGCCGGGTTCTCGTCGCCGGCGACGTGCGCGTCATCCGGGTGTGGTATGCCGGGCACGAGACGTGCACGATGGACATCCCGGCCCGATCCGGCTCGTGCGTGACCTCGCTCACGTCGGATCAGATGACGGGCAACATCTTTGTCGCCGGCTTCGGGGACGGGGCCGTGCGGGTGTTCGACATGAGGCTGAAGCCGCAGGAGTCAATGGTCCGGAAGTGGAAGGACGAGACGGACCGGCAGTGGATCAAGAGTGTCCACATGCAGCGCGGCGGCAAACGCGAGCTGGTCAGCGCTAGCCGCAACGGCAAAGTCAAGGTCTGGGACATTCGGATGGAGAAGGCCCTGCATTCCTTCCAGACCACGAGGGACACTCTTCGAACGACGAGCGTTCATGAGCATTTGCCCGTCTTTTCTGTGTAAGGGAATCCTCGAGAACCCCCCCGCCCTTGTTTTTTTTTCTATTTTTTTTTCCTTTCACTCGATCGATCGAAACGCTGACACGTTGTTTAGTGGGACTTCTGCTCACACCGTCAAAGTCTTTAACCTTGACGGGCGGGAGCTTTCTCGGATCGAGCCGTACTCCAGCTTCCTGCAGCACAACCGGGGATCGCCCATCTCGGCCACGGCGTTTCACCCGCACCAGCCGATTTTGGGCTGCGCGGCGCGGGGAGACCACCACATCAACCTGTTTACCTGCGAAAAGTCTGAGCCCGCGCATCTTGGCTAGAGGCCATTTGGTCTGCTGTCGGTACCGTTGCTTCGAATCACGTCCCATTAGCATTAGACCCCCCGTGTCCGTACGGCGAACGAGCGAACGAAGTGTGTGCTATGGGGTTCGCGGTGTGGGAGCAAGTCGCGTGGTACTGCTGCTGGTGCTGCTGGTGCTGCTGGTGCTGGTGCTGCTGCGTTCAGAAGACGAGTCCTCGGCTTGGAAACCAGGCGCATTGATATGGCGTCGGAAAGCGAGAGAGTGTTTCATGCTGTTTTTTTTCCCTCTCTCGTCCTGATTTTGTTATGGGTCTTTGTGAGCCTTTTCTTCTTTTGGTTATTGGGTCTTGTCTCGTTCTGTTCTTTTTCCACTTTTCTTTCTGGTTTAGGGAGAGAGACCAAGGGGCGTCTTTAGGTTTTATGTTTTATTTAGAGTGAACCGCTCTTCGCTTTGTTTTTGTTTTCCCCCTCCTTGCTTGCTTGCTCCATGCCCCGATTCTGTCCACGGTCTCTCTTTGCGCCCCGCGCAGGATGTATGGTTTTGGTTTTTTTTTTTTTTTTTTCGCGGCATCTGAGTGATGATTTACTCTCATTTATTGGCATTTGAGGTCTTGGTGGGTTTGTTGATGGAGGGACGAAGGGGACTGGGGAGGGGCCGTAATGACCATGTTATTTATGAGGGAACTTGGTGATGAGGGAACGAAGAGATCAGGTACAGGTATGGAGATTACGAGAATACAACGAGGCATGAATTATGAGTACGGAGTAAGGAGACTGAAGTTGGGAGCATCGGTATCAGTCAGATGGAGTGAGAATATCTACTCCGTATGGCTGGTGAAACGAGATGGTGAGGCGTGGCTGGAAGTTGGTTTGGGGGCTGCTTTGGTCTGGAGAATTTTTTTTTTTTTTTTTTTGCTTTGTTTTTTTTGTTTTTTTTTTTTGAAGTTCCCTTACGATACGGAGTACTGTGCTTTGACTCCATCGATACTCCGTACATCAATGCTCACAATATCGGAGTCCAGGGTAGCTCTGAATCTGATGTTTTCAATTTGTAGGTACGGAGTACGGAGTAAATACTCCGTACCGGGGCAGTTCTCGATTTCACACTGTACGGGTATGCACTGTACGAGTACGGAGTATTCCGTACGAGTTGTGGCCATCGTGATGGCTTCACGCAGAGCTAAGGCAATGTCGATCTCCAGATGAGGTCAGCGCGTACCGGTACTTGTAAGCGTCTACGGATTACGGACTTACGGTACCTGGCGAGTGGGCCCGAGCAGGATGACAGTCGTGTGCTCGTGTGCTCGTATGTATGAGGACCCAGAGGCAGGGAGAGCCCGCAATCACGAGGGCGGAGGAGATGGCCAGAAGCGGGGGATGCAGCGGGTTCGGCCGACGGAGGAGCTGCTGGCGCTGGCGGGCGGCGGAGGGGCTACCAAGTTAGTACGGAGTATAGTATGGATATAATCTGAGTGAAATCAGAGAAGTGCCGAGGGCGCCATTCCGAGGCGGGGATGTTCTGCGGGCATGGGTGGTGGATGATGGATCAATGGATGGATGGATGGATGGATGGATGGATGGATGGATGGATGGATGGATGGATGGATGGATCAATGGGATGGATCAATGTTACATACGAGTAGGAGCAGAGCACAGAGCAGCCGAGGCAGATGAGATTGATGCCGGGATGAGGATGTCGTGGCAGAACGACTGGGGCGAGTGAGGTGAGACAGGGCAATGGTCCTGGTGCGCGGACGTTGAAGTCATCAGCCATCAGTCATCAGTCATCAGTCATCAGTCGTCAGTCGTCAGTCGTCAGTCGTCAGTCGTCAGTCGTCAGTCGTCAGTCGTCAGTCGTCAGTCGTCAGTCGTCAGTCGTCAGTCGTCAGTCGTCAGTCGTCAGTCGTCCAGTACTCCGTACTCCGTACATACAGCATGTTTATGCAAAAGCTTCCTTGCGGAGTGCTCGAGTCTTATGGAAATCAACCATGTATGTACGGAGTACTCCGTACGAGTAAGCTCGCCTCATTTGCTGATTCTCAACTCCCGTCTTGGTGATCTTCTGGTGCGCGCGTCTTATGTATGATCTTTCTTCTTCTTCAGGCTAGTATGCACATGTAGCATTGAGGCCCTGTCTGAGCTGCCCACTCTTTTCTCACCACCTTACCAGGTATGCCGAGTATGCACATACCTGTAGCCTCCATGAATGGATTGATGGATCATGGATGGATGGATGGATGGATGGATGTATTTTTTTTTTCTTTTCTTTTTTTCTTTTCCTTTGCTGCAACCAACAGACCAAAATACCTGCGCCTTATTTAGTGTTCCTCGCAGCAGCTCAGACCAAAAGTCCGCATACATACTCCGTAAGAAATTGAAGCTTGTCTGCAAGCGCATGCGCCATGGATCGCACCAATAGCATGAATCATGGATTGATCCGCTCGGCTCGCCCTTCCCGCTCATCAACCTCAGCTGAGCTCGCGCCTCTTTTCTTTTTTTCGGCTCCTCCTCCTCCTCCTCCTCCTCCTCCTCCTCCTCCTCCTC
>NQYS01000006.1:497174-513703 GCA_003055955.1 Escovopsis sp. AC
CCCCCCCAAGCAAGGAAACCCCCCCCCCCCAAAATATTTCCCCCCCGCGCCCCCCCCCCCCCCCCCCCCCCCCCTTCTTTCTCTCGACTTTGAGAATGATCATGAAGATCATGAATCACACATTTCCTAGGTTCATGGCAGCTGACCAGTCAAAATATTTAAGTCACCGGCCTGCGCACGTCCGTCGGAGAGACAATCAGCGACAAGGAAGTCGTCCTAGCATACCTGCCCCTCGCCCACATCTTCGAGATGGCCCTCGAGAACCTCGTCCTAGGCATCGGAGGAACCCTCGGCTACGGCAGCCCCCGAACCCTGGCTGATTCCTCGGTCAAGAACTGCGCCGGCGACATGCGCGAGCTGCGACCCACCGTCATGGTCGGCGTACCCCAGATCTGGGAGACGGTCAAGAAGGGCGTCGAGGCCAAGCTCAACTCGTCCAGCTCGGTCCTCCGGTCCCTGTTCTGGGCCGCCTTCCACTACAAGGCCTTCATGACCAAGAACAAGCTCCCCCTGTCCACCTTCTTCGACGGCATCGTCTTCAGCAAGGTCCGCGAGCTGACCGGCGGCCGCCTGCGTTTCACCATGAACGGCGCCAGCGGCATCGCCGACACCACCAAGAACTTCCTCTCCCTCGTCCTCGCGCCCATGCTGTCGGGCTACGGCCTGACGGAGACGTGCGCCAGCGGCTCGTTGGGCTGCCCGCTCGAGTACTCGCCCACCGCCATCGGCCCCGTCTCCCCGGCCCTCGACGTCAAGCTCGTCTCGATCCCCGAGCTGGGCTACGACGCCGACGCCAAGGTGCCCCAGGGCGAGATCTGGCTCAGGGGCCTCTGCGTGATGCGCGAGTACTTCAACAACCCCGAGGAGACGGCCAAGGCCGTCACACCCGACGGCTGGTTCAAGACGGGCGACATTGGCGAGTTCGACGAGCAAGGCCACCTGCGCATCATCGACCGCCTCAAGAACCTCGTCAAGATGCAGGGCGGCGAGTACATCGCCCTCGAGAAGCTCGAGTCCATCTACCGCTGCGCCCAGAGCGTCGCAAACATCCTCATCCACGCGGACCCCGCCCACACCCGGCCCATCGCCGTCATCATGCCCAACGAGAAGGTGCTCGCCGCCCGGGCCAAGGCGCTCGGCGTCGACGAGCACAACATGCACCACGACCCAAAGGTCGTCGACTGGGTCCTCAAGGACCTCGTCACCACGGGCAAGCAGGCCGGCCTGACGGGCCTCGAGACCGTCTCCGGCGTCGTCATCACCGACGAGGAGTGGTCCCCTCCTAGCGTAGGTCTCCTTATTAATATTTTTTTTTAAAAATCGTTATTTTTTTCTGCTAACCCCCCGTGCAGGGCCTCGTCACCGCCACGCAGAAGCTCAACCGCAAGGTCATCCGCGAGCGCTTCGGCAAGGACATCGACGCGCTGCTCAAGAAGTGCCCCTGAGAGAGCCGGCGTCGCGAACAAACACACGAACAAACACGAAGAGAGAGAGAGAAAAGCCGGGAGCGATGCGATGCGAGCGTTCGAAAGGAAGGATACACGGATGGAAGGGAGTGGAAGAGCAAGAGCAAGAGCAAGAGCCCGAGGTGGATGAAGCGAGCGACTTGAGCGGGAGGGGACCCAAGGGGGCGATGATACCAAAACTACAATAATGTACACCACGGCATATAGCAATGCGTTCTCTTTGTGCTTTGATAATGGAATGCGGCGTTGTTGGGCACGCCCGTGCTGCTCGGACGATGGACGATGGAGTGTTTCTGCTCGAGATCAATTGTATCCCATCTACCTTGCGAGCATCACGCAACGAGCCGGCGCCTGGCTCTTCCAAACATGCACGTACGAATATCTACATGTTCATTCTCCCTCATTCTGTCCCTTTTTATTTTTTTTCTTGGGCAAAAAAAAAAAAAAAAAAAGGTCGCATTCCAGTTGTATGTGCTACTCGCGTGCGCCGTGGGCCGACAAGTCTAGACCGGATACTCCGTACACGGAGGCTGTTTGTTCTTTGCCCCCGCCCCTCCCCCTTTCCCCAATTTCTATCCCATCCCAGTGCGGGATTTGCGGCGGATGAGTAGGAAAATCAGGCATGATTGGAAACAAAAAAAAAGGAAAGGAAAAAAAGAACAGAAAAAAAAGAACAGAAAAAGAAGAAGGTGAAAGTATGAGGAGGAGGAGGAGGAGGAGGAGGGGAGAAATATGGCAGATGGAAGATGAAAAATAAGAAAGACAAAACTCCGGAAAGCGCCGCGCCAACGCCCGTGCAATGGAGGTCCCGAAGGGGAGGCCTCTTAGACTGATAGTAACGGATGAGAAGGACAGAGATTTGAGCCGTAAGAGCAGCGTGGGGGCGTGAAGGAGCAGGGAAACCAGACAGACTCGAACAAGGAGACGGAAGGGTAATCGTAAAGGCCGTGGCGGGGGCCGAGCCGGGGTTGAAGGAGAGGGGAAAAAAAATAAAACAGGGAAACTCCCAAACACCCAATGTACGTCGGCGGCGGGAATATATATAACGGGGCATGGCTTCGTTATCCAAGATCTGGGCTGATCTGTCTCTCGCATCCCCCCTCCTTCATCTCTCTTCTTTCATTAGCGAGACCGAAGACGGGGCTTTCGTGTAGATCCGTAGGAAGTGTCCTTCATGACTTTCGTCGGAAGAAGGCCAGGTAGGGCACGCAGTCTCTCCCGTACTTGAAGACCTGGTCCTGCACGTCGTCGCGGTCGCCGCTGCCGATGCGCACCTTGGTCACCTGGCTGTCGTTGCAGCAGAACCAGGCGTACGGGTCGTGCGAGCTCGAGTCGCGCACGTACGAGAAGTAGTGCCCGTTGTCGGTCCTGCTGCCGGCGTGCACGATGACGGCGTAGCACTCGTAGCGGAAGGGGCCCGCGAACGCCCGGTCGCCGAGCACGCCCGACGTCGGGTCCGAGGGCGCGGGCGGGATGAAGAACGGGGTAAAGTCGACGTCGTTGAAGTCCCACGTGACAAGTGTCGTCGCCTTCTCGACCTCGCCGACGCTGTGGTCGTAGGCGAAGCGCGTGAGCCCGACGCACAGCAGGGGCGGCATGCGCGCCAGCGTCAGGTACTGCACCGCCCGCGTCTTGTCTCGGCACTTATCGCAGCTGAAGTCGTCGACCATGTTGCCCGCGATGTGCTCTCGCATGGACTGCTCGAGCGTCATGCTGCGGTCGCGCCGGACCTTGGCGGGGATCCACTCGAACGGCGTGAAGTTGTAGGTCCGCGTGTGGCATTTCAGGCATTCCACGGTCGACATCTCGAGGCCTCGCCAGTATCGGTCGACGATGGACTGGTTGAACTCGAGATGGCTCTTCCAGTAGGTGAAGGCCGCCTGGAGGAGAGATTGGCGTTTTGTGTCCGGCTGCACCACGGTGCCTTGACGGTTGCGGCGACAGTTGGTCTCGTCGTGGAGGTGGTCCATGAGGAAGGACATGAACTCCTGGGCATCCTGCTGGTGGACTCCGCCGAAGAGGGCGGGTGCGCCGCTGTGATTGCAGAGATGCCGCGAATACTCCTGACAATGGTAGGCTAATATGAGCGAGTGTTCTTGAATGGGCCCATAGAAAGGAGGGGAAAGGGGGGTTGTGACTGACCATCAATGTCTGGGCTTTCATGACCTGGAAATTGCCCGTCGTCATCCAATGAAACAGGTTGGAGATGATTTTGATCATCAGTTGAGGCTGCTCGATCTTCTCGTCGTCCTTGCGCGGAGCTTTATACCTTGTCAGCCACCGGGAGCTGCTCAGCTCCCTGCCGAAATCCGGCGAAGCGAGCAATGATTGGAGCGTGCTATTTGCGTAACACCAGTTGTGGGGATTGTTAAGCCCCGTGTAGAACCTGGGTTGCACGGCCGCGGGGGAAGTGCTCGTCTCCTCGAAGCGAGAGTCCTCCTCGTCAATCACCTGCGACATGCCGCTGTAGCTGGGGCGAGGGACTGCGGGTGCCGGCCGAGTTGGGGGAGAAGGCAGGTCGGTATATAGATCGACCTTGTGCGATGAGCCGTAGCTCGGGGCCCTTTCTTGGGTCGCCGCGGGGGAGACCATGGATTCCTGGATGGACAAGGACGGGAACCTTCTCAGGAATGACTCGGTCGACCGGTGAAAGGCCTGCTCCGTGGCGGTCTCGACTTCTTTCTCCTCGGTCTCTACAGCCTCCTGCCACACCTTGACGACATCGGGTTTCAGGGGCTTGCCGATGTATTTGGAGGGCCTCCGCTCGACACCTGGATGGGCATTGCCCACTTGCAGCGACCGCCTGGTGAGGGAAGTCGACGTCGATTGCAGCGAGGATGGGCCCATGAGGTCTGCCCACGCATCAATCCCACCTTGCAGGAGCTTGGGGGGGTTCCTCAGTTCATGGCCGTAACTCAGGTCGACCAGGGCGCGGTGGATGGACGCCACGGCCGTCTCGTCCGGATTGCGGGGCGATCGCGAGATTGCCGTAGAGTCCTTGTTATAGAGCACTACCAGTTCGTACGTGCTCCGCTTCTCGAAATGCATTTGCTCCTTGCTAGGGGATAGAACGAGGCTTTCTGTTATGTCATCGGCCGTGATCCCGTCTCTCATGAGAATGCTCGGCTCGATGCATATCGTCGCGGATGACATGATGTGACCGTTTTCGAAGTGCTCGCGCGCTCTTACATCGATGATGAGGATCGATCCCTTCGACTTCATGGCCTCGAACAATTCGGTTGGGGTGATGGTGTCGGCTTGGGGTATCCTCAACAGCTCCTCGGACACGCCGCGGGATCCGTTGAGCGGCTGGCCTCGAGGGGTTTGCGATGAGAAGTAGTCGATGCTGGGCTGCGGAGAGTGGCCTGTAGGGCTGCTCATGGACAAGGCGGATCCCGTCCGCGAGAAAGTCCCTCCCCTGGAGTTGCTCGGGGGTATTCTGGCGGCTTCGGCCGATCCGTTCGCTCGAGCGGGACTGTAGATGGCGTCGGGCATCTTGGGGAGGGCGGGGATCGGCGCAGGGATCGGCGCGGGAGCGGAGCTGTTTAGAGTGATTTTGGCTCTGTTTGAGGGGGGCATCTCCCGAGGACCGAGGGGTCTCGGAGGGACGATCTGATGTGTCTTGATTCGAGGGTCCTGCCCCGGGAGCGACTGCGGGCCCCTGAGGTTGGCGAACCGAACCGTCAGGTCGGCGTTGGACTGCGCAGAAGCGGCCGACGCAGCTCGCGTGTGCCCGTTTTGGACTGCATGGCTCATTAGCGCCGGGGGCTTGGGATGGACTGTCGGCTTGGATTTGCCGTTGATACTGTTCGCCGGGGGTCTCGAAGAAGCTTCGTCTCGCCTTGGGTCGGCGGATTGTTTCGGCGACGTGAGTCCCTTTTGCACGGGGTTCGTGAACGAGGCTGGCCATGCATTCGCCTTGGAGGCCTGGCCGCCCAAGGCGGGCTTCACGCCGGACAGCTTGTTATCTGCGATGATTTTGGCCTTGAGCTCGTCGTAGATGGCATCCTGACGGGAGATCCTCCGCAGCAGATTGGTATGCCTGATCTGCCAATCGGCGCGACCGCTCTTGAGCTCTTTGTAGTCGTAGTGGTTGGGGATGATCTGGACGGCGATGACGGAAGCTCTGAGGTAGTCCTTGAGCGCAAGAGCGGGTTTCCTATAATCGCGGCTCATTTCTGATCTTGAGAGGGTGGCGTCGGCCAAGTCCAAGAGTTGCCTCATCGACTGATTCGGATCGATATCGTTGGGGAAGACGACGACGTCCTCGATGTGAGGGAGCGGCGCCGATCCGTTGCCGGCGGACGGGGGCGTGAAGGATGCATTCGGGCCATCGTAGCCGCCAGCGGGCATGCTGTGCCGGGCGTTGACAGCCATGTGGATGTCGACGGATCGAAGCTCTCCGGCGCCTGGCATGGGTGCGATTTCGAATCACGAGAGAGTCGCTCTGGGGCAAGAGCTCATGGCTCGCGCAACGATTTGACTCGAGGTTGCTGGCTCTGCGACGCCGAGGCCGAGGCCAACAACACTTAGCTGGGCGGCGCGATGATGGGCTTGAGCAAGAATGAAGCTCACGATGCGATCGGTGGCTCGTCTGGACTCGGGAGGACAAGCATCAGAGGCAAAGTGGGGGAGCGGAGGACTCGAGAGGATGGTTCTTTGTCTCTAATGAGGGGTCGACGAGGCGACTGTCATGATGGCGGAGGAGGGGAGGGAGGAGTGGGTGTCGAAGCTGGAGTCGCGGGGGAAGAAAGCGGATGATGGTAAATCGTGCAAGGATTCTTTTTCTTTGGCGATGATAGCAGAAGGCTATGATGAATGGGATTCGAGGAAGAAATGGGGGATGCGATGGGTACGGAGTATGGTGGTACAGATCAATTTGATGTATGCACGAGTGGTGATTGTCTGCGGTGATGGAACTGAAAGAGTCGAGCAAAGGCAAAGTCGCTCGACCGACGCGGCAAGTCGGCGTCAAGGACAGCCAAGCGGTGCTCCGTTTTAAGAGGTAGAGGTAGTCCCAGGTATTCTAGTCGAGTAGCTCACGCATCCGGGCCAGATGGATCCATTGATGGACCGGTTATGCACAAAAGAGGCGGCCAGGGTTATACCACTTAATCGATGAAGAGGCTGATACGGAGTACGTATCATCATCATCTCGAGAAGAAGTCAATTTCATGCCCATCACCTGCTGACCGTCGAGGAATCTCAACGTAGAATTACTTTGAAGTAATCCATCGATGAGGCCACAGCCACTTGATATTGGTTCATGCCCAGGCAGACTCCAGTGCTTGAACTTGAGGGTACGAGTGCATAGTGCCGGAGACTGCGCCACCTCACTGCCCATTGCTGGATACCTGGTATGTTTATACGGAGTACGGAGTACGGAGTACGGAGTACGGAGAACTCCATACAGAGCACAAGTCCCATCTTGAATGACCCAGGCACCTACCCTGGAGTGACAGTCTGTGGCTGGTCAGGATCGGCTCAGTCATGACGGCCAGTGCGAATAGTAGGTGCCCAGTACTAAGTACCTCTAAAAGGTACAGAGTAGTATCATTGATATCACTACTCCGTACTATGAGTAGTGCCTCCCAGTACGAGTCTAGGTTAGTCATGCCCGACTCCACCGCCGTGACGCAACTGACATTGGTATCGGTATCGGTACTCCGTACTCCGTACGACGAGCCGTTCGGCGGCGAGAGCTCAAGCGGCTTGAAGCTGCATCCAGTCCATGTAACCGCGCTTCTACTCCATCAACCTCCAACACACTGATTGATTGATCAACTCTTCTCACCACCGCCCACCGGTTTTTTGATCCCTTCGCCTTCACCCTCCCGTCGCGGCCACCCTCTCATCACCCCGCTCCTGGCCACCCAGGCATTTGATCCTCCCTCTGCCGCACTCTCTCCCCCTCGCTCCCTCCTCCCGCTGGCCCCAACGCCGCCCACACTGCGCCTCCTGGCAAGATGATGAGCTGGTGGTCGTCCTCGGCCAACACGGCCCTGGACGAACAGATCGAAAAGGCCACCAGCAGCAGCCTGTACGGACTGACCACCCCCCCGATCCCCATCATCTTCTTCACCCTGCCGTCTTCCGTCTTGCGTTTGCCGTCTGCCGTCTGCTTTATCGACGTCCACTGACACTCATCTCACAGAGAGGATATTGCGCTCAATCTCGAAATCTCCGATGTCATCAGGTCAAAGACCGTTGCGCCAAAGGAAGCCATGCGCTCGCTCAAGCGGCGCATCGGCAACAAGAACCCAAACACACAGCTAAGCGCCCTCAATGTAGGCCCCCGGCTCCCGCCTTTCCCGCCGCGACTCCTTGCCTCGTTTTACCCTCCCGCCACAAGACACCAGGCATGCTGACCACGATCATGCTGTGCAGCTCACGGACACCTGCGTCAAGAATGGCGGCTCCCACTTCCTCGCCGAGATCGCCTCCCGCGAATTCATGGACAACCTCACCTCCCTCCTCCAAGTCGTCGGTCCCGCTGCCATCAATGCAGAAGTCAAATCCAAGATCCTCGAGCTCGTCCAGTCGTGGGCCGGTGCCACAGAAGGTCGATACGAGCTTGCCTACATCGGCGAGGTTTACAAGAGGTTGACGAGGGAGGGGTATCAATTCCCCCCTCGTGTATCCGTATCCTCCAGCATGATCGACAGCAGCGCGGTAAGGCTTCCCTCGCGATGGCCTGCTCCTCGTCATTGACCAGGCCGTACCAACGTACCATTGTCACATCTAATGGGCTAACGTGAAAACAACAGCCCCCCGAATGGGTTGATTCCGACGTCTGCATGCGGTGTCGAACGCCATTCAGCTTCACGAATCGAAAGCACCACTGCCGGAATTGCGGCAACGTCTTCGACCAGCAATGCTCGAGCAAGACTCTCCCCCTGCCCCACCTTGGCATTCAGACCCCTGTGCGGGTCGACGATGGCTGCTATGCCAAGCTCACCAACAAGGGCCCCCGCGAGCCTAACCCTTCGGCCGATCGAACCCCGACATACCCGCACAAGACTCGCAGCACGTCCGCCATGCAGCCCCGGAATGCGCGCGTCGATGACGGCTTCGACGAGGACCTGAAAAAGGCCCTGGCTATGAGCCTCGAAGAGGCCGGCGGCGCGTCCCGCGGAAAAGCTGAGCCAGTCATGAATGGGTTCAGGACAAAAGGGGGTGACAGCGCGGCGGCCAAGCAGGCAGAGGAGGAGGACGAGGATCTCAAGGCCGCCATCGCGGCATCCCTGGCCGATATGGAGGAGCAGAAGAAGAGGCACGCCGCCGCCTTGAAGGAACAGACGCTGGGACCGGCCTCGTCATCTCCAGCCACCTTCACGCTCCCCAAGAACGACTTCGAACTGACGCCGGTGGAAGCTGAGAACATCAGCCTGTTTGCAACCCTGGTCGATCGTCTTCAGACGCAGCCCCCAGGTACCATCCTGCGGGAACCGCAGATCCAGGAGCTGTACGACAGCATCGGCTCCCTTCGACCCAAGCTGGCCCGAACCTACGGCGAGACTATGAGCAAACATGGTAAGAATACCCCTTTCCCCCCTGTCTTCTTGTCCATTTCGCTTGCGTTATTGTATTCACACGCTATAGATACCCTCCTGGATCTCCATGCCAAGCTCTCAACGGTGGTGCGATACTACGACCGAATGCTGGAAGAGAGACTGTCCAAGGCGTACAGCCAGCAAAGCCTCGGCGGATACAACCCCCCTCCGCCCCACCGGGCCCCCGGACCATACCCCACGATACCCTCCCACGCACCTCACAACTCTGTCGGCGTCGAGGACTTCTACACAGGCCAGCAACGGCCAGGCTACAACCCATCTGCGCCCCCCTCGCAACACCAATACCACCAGCCGCCGCCCTCGCAACCTCAGTATCCTCCCTACGGTGCCCCCGCCGGCCCGAGCCAGCCCGAGCCATACGCAGCCCACCAAGCCGCCCAGAGGACCGGTAGCTGGCCAAGCCGCGGGCCCTCACAACCACAACCCTCCGAGCAGCAGTACCAACCGCCCTACCCTCCCCAGCAGCAGCAGCAACCCCCCCAAGAGCCCCCCGAGCCGCGACTCCATTCCCCCCCTCAGGCCCAAGCCGTGCCGAGCACAGCCGAAGGCGCAGGCGCCTACTACTACCCTCCCCGGCAAGGCCTCCCCGGAGCCCCCCCGGGCCCGTCCGCCCCCGGATCCGTCCGGGACAACCAGTCCCCCTACCCCGTCCTGCAGCAGCAGGCCCCGTACCACCACCCCGCGCCCCCGTCCGCGCAAGCAACGCCCATGCAGGCGCCCGCCCAGCTCTCCCCCCAGCGACGATCCACCATCCCCACGCAGCAGTTTGCCCCACAGGGGGCCCAGGCGCTACCGCAAGACCAGCAGGCGGCGTACTGGCAGGCTCCGCCCCAGCAGCCCCAGCAGCCCCAGCAGCCCCAGCAGCAACAACAACCGCCTCCTGAGCCTTCCACGTGGGCGTATCAGGGGTACAACCGGGAGTCGTTTCCGACCGTGCCGCAGACCGAGCCGGCGACGCAGCTCGCCAAGGAGGAGGCACTCATTGAGTTCTGATACTGTGCCGTCTGCCGGGCATAGACCTGGGAAGGCTGGATACATGCAGTCTTTTGCTTATGGGAGAGAGAGAGAGAGAGAGAGAGAGAGAGAGAGAGAGAGGTAGAGGCGTTCCAAGGGTCGATGTGCGAGGCTGATATCGTGTATTATATTCGGATTCTGGCAGAATGAGAAACGATGGGCGTTGTATTCTCGGGACGTGCCACGGGGCTTGAGGCTGGGATCTACTTAGTGATGAGAAGGCTAACGAGCAATCGCAAGAGCTTCTTGGTGCGAGTCTTCTGATGCTCTCGGGCATCGCCAGCTTACAATATCCGGCATCAGGCCAAGATATGGCGTTGTGCAATTCAGAGCCGCTCAACGGGCCCCCCTAATTAAGACACGGTGTGCCACAATCCTGTTCCCCCATCGTCGTGTTCTCTCTCCAGTATGAGCCCGGTATCTCTTCTAAATTTCACCTCTCGTAACGTGAACATGGGACCCCAACATCGTCGCGCAGCCAGCCCGTTCATGCGTCCACATCAGCACACCCAGCGATCCAAGTCGTCCCTACCCAAGACCTCCATCGCGCCCAGCACGTCCCTCCACAGCACGGGCCGGATCTCCCTCACCAGCACGGCCCACCCGCCCCCGCCGCCCCCGCCGCCGTCACCGTCCCCGAGCAAGTCCGCCCGCAGCTCCCCGACGCAGTAGCACTTGCGGCCCAGCTGGCCCTCGGCCAGGGGCGCCAGGAACTCGCGCGCCGCGCGGTCCACGGTGCCGCCGGCGTCCCAGCCCGCGAGCAGGCCCAGCACGGCGGGCGCGTCGGCGGCGAGCAGGTCGCGCAGGTGGAAGTACTGCCTGTGGCCGAAGTTCTCGCGGCCCGAGTGCGCGACGCGCGCGAAGAGCTCGAAGCGCGAGGAGGAGGCGTGCGGGCCCGTGTGGGCGTGGGCGTGGGCGTGGAGCAGCTCGCCGGTGCGGAAGAAGGTGCGGGACGGGTGCAGCGCCATGGCCTCGAAGGGCATGCATGACGGCGTCTCGTGCGGTGCGGCACGGGGCGGGACGGCGGGCGAGCGCACGTCCGCCTCGGTGCCGGCGGCGGCGTCGCGGCTTGACGAATCCGGTGTTGAGGTTGAGGTTGGGGTCGAGGGCGTAGCGGCCGGCCGGCCCGGCGCGTCCTGGTCGTCGTCCCCGCCCGGCACGAGCATGCGCATGTCCCGCGTCGTTTGCAGGAACTCGTCGTCGAAGAAGGCCGGCTGGGAATGCTGCTGCTGCTGCTGTTGCTGCTGCTGGCCCCCCATCGTGCGGGAACTTGCCCCCGAGGACGCGAGATTCGGCCCCACGGCGGCGGCGGCGGCGGCGGCGAGGAGATCTCCATCATCCTCTGCGGAAGGGGGGAAGAGCGCGGCATCCAGCTCCCCCCAGGCTTCGTCCAAGCCCCAGCCATCCATCTCCATCTCGGTCTCGCCCGCGCTGTCGAGCCACGCGGGCTCGTGGGGCCCAAGGGTCGGCGGGGTCGGGATCAGCATGGATCCCGCGAGGGCTTCGCTGCGCCTGGCCCGCGGGTCGGCGTGCTCGGGCGTCACGGGGTCGGGGCGGTGCATGGCCGCGAGCTGCCCGGCGCCGTTGGGCTCGCCACCCGCCGACGGGTTGCGGCCCCTTGCACGCCTGCACTTTCTCTTCGCGAACGAGATCCCGCTTCCTTTCATCCTGCCCCCCAGCTCCTGTATCAATATTCCACAACTTGTGACAAGAGGATTGTCCAACTCACCCGGCCGCTTGATTCAGGGGGCTCGACCTTAGTATTCCTTCTGGCTTGGACGTGCCAGCTTCACCGTGATAGCTTCCGTGAAGACAAGACTCCGGGCAAGAGGCACCCTTCTTTTTTTTTCTCCCCGCCCTACCTGACTGACTTGTGTGCCCAATTAAGCGAGCCTCCACGAACGACGATCGCGCCTTCTCCTCGTCTCGGGCGGCGCCCTCCATCTCCATCGCGACTTCCCGGGCCCGAAGAGTGATGCTGATGGGCATCCAGGAAGGAGCGATTGGCTTGGAGAGCACTGTTGAAGATATGACCGGATGCTCCTGCCTCAACCCTCCAGATCTTTCTCAGTGAAGCCTCATTCTAATCTCTCTTTGAATGAAGAATCACAGGGACGGAGTTTCGATCGCCCCAGGGTCATGGTCGAAATTGGAGTCCTCAGTTACCCTGACTCATTGATATTGATTTCCAACTGAAAGTCTGAGGCGTACTGCTCAAAGCTCAGAGAGCAATGACGCCACACTACACCTTATAGCCGCGGCAAAGAAGCTGCCCAAATCAATCAATCAATTGATGAATCGTGTATGTAGTCGAGGACAAACACTGCTTCTATTCAATAAGCGCGAGCGACACATTGATGTAACCCCTACTAACCAAAAACGGCACTCTACCTCTTCCGCCGGCGGTTGTGCGACTTGGGCTTCGCCGGCACGCTCGCCGTGCCCCCCTCGACATCCCCCTCCTCCAGCTTGCCCTCGCTCTCCAGCTCCTTGAGCTTCTCCTGGCCCGAGATGAACATGGTCAGATCCCTGTTGGCCTCCTTGAGCTCCGCGTTCTCGCGCCTCAGCTCCTCGAGCTGCTTGTGCGCGGCGGCCGAGTCCTTGTCGAGGTGCGCGATACGGTCCATCAGGCCCTCGTTGAGCCGCTTCTCGACCTGCAGCGCCTGGCCCAGGCTGCGCGACAGGTTCTCGCCCTTCTTGGCCTTGCTGCGCTCGCGCTCCAGGTCCCGCTCGAGCTGCGGGATCGTGTCCTGGCTGAGGGACCGCACGCGGCGCTCTATGCCCTCGAACTTGTCCGCCGCCGTCGACAGCTGCGCGATGGCCTTCTCCGCCATGCCCGTCGCCATGGACGCCTTGTCCACCGCCTTGTTGACCATCTCCTCGTAGTACGCCCGCTGCGACTCGAGCTGGCTGACGATGAGGTGCGAGCACTCGAGGCTGATGGCGTCCAGCTTCGCCCGCGGGACCATCTCCTCCTCCTCCGCCGCCGGCCCGCTCACCCCGTGGTTGCCCCGCCCGGGCAGCTCGACCACCTTACCGTCGCCCTTGTCGCGGATCAGCCGGTGCACCCACATGTCGCCCGCGTAGTCCCAGACGTGCTGCGTCTCCAGCTCGAGCGCGAAGCAGTGCGCCGTCTCCTTCCAGTGGTCCTTGGCGTGCCCGCCCTTGTAGCGGCCGCAGCCCACCAGGCCGCAGATGAGGCAGATCCAGAGGTCGTCCGCGCAGTCGCACACGTTGCAGAGGTTCGACGCCGGGCCCCCAAACGGCTGGTTGAGCGGGTTGCTGGGATCGACCCCCTCCGACGGGTTCGTGAACCGGCACACGGGGCAGCCCGCCCCCTTCCAGCTCTGCAAGCACGTGCAGTGGAAGATGTGGGAGCATGGTATCGTCATCAGCCCATTTGTCTCGTCCATCCTCTCCAGGCAAACAGGGCACGTCGGCAGTTCGACCAGATTCGGCGTCGGCGGCGGCATCGGCTTGAGCGACTTGTACATGGCACCGGACTTGTGTGCCTTGGAGGCATCGCGCGCGCTGGAGGGCGTCGCCGTCTCAAACGTGATTTTCCTAACAAACACCACATGGCAGGCTTGTGGCTATAGCGTTTGATTAGCAAATTTTCTTCCTTTTTCTTTTCCTTTCTTTTCTTCCCTTTCCCTTTCTCCCCCCGAGAAATGCAAAAGGCATGGGCAGGGCTTGGCATTTACCTCCACCGAGTTGAACACCTTCCCGTCAAACTCGGCCCGGAACGCCTTGGCCTCCCTGTTGCGCCGAAACTTGAGGAGGACAAGCGACCGGTTCAGCTGCGACGTCATGACCATCCGGCAGTGGCTGATCTCCTCGTACCACCGCTCGCCGATGTAGCCCAGGAAATCCCCGGGCGACATGTACGCCGGCACCGCAGGGATGCACAGCGTCGTGCAGTCCGCGCCGGCGCCCAGGCCGTCGCCCCCGTCCTCGTCGCCCGCGGCGTTCAGCCCGACCGTCTCCTCGCCCTCCCGGTAGAAGCGCACGACGCCCCACCCGGCCTCGGTGCTCTTCCTGCGTATGAACTTGGCCCGCGTGGCCGTCGCCGCGCCCTCGAACGTCGGTCCGAGCGCCGGCGCGGCCGCCGACCCTGCCCTGCTCGTCTCGCCTGCCATGGCCGTGGTGGTGTAGAAGAGCGTCGGGGGGTCCACGGTCTGGATGCTCACCCGCCCAAAGCGCCAGTCGTCGATGGCGTTTCGTTGCTCTCTCAGGGCGCTGCTGCTGCTGCTGCTGCTGCTGCCGCTGCTGCTGTTTACCGCGGCAGGGCTAGATTGCTGCAAAGAGCCGTGCCCACCAGTGCCCAGCGGTGCTTTTCTTGATCCGTCGGGCTGCGCATGCGCCGGCAGATCATCAAAGATGCTTGCCCCCTCGCCCGGCACCCAGATTTGCCCCGCGCTCGCGCTCGCGCCCTCGCCCTCGCCCTCTTGCCCAGCTACCCCGCAGGCAGCCCTGGTCGGATACAGCTCGAACTTGATGTGGAAGAAGTACGAAGTCATGTCCCCGCACCCAGCTTCACAGACCCGCGTCCCCGCGACTCAACGCGGCGCAGGGAAACCTTTGAGCAGAGCTCCGTCGTCGGTCTCGTCACAGCAGCGATCGGTCTTTTGCAGCGCGGTAGTAGCAAGGAAGGTCGTCTGTGGCGCAAGTCGTCGTATGATAGATCTCGTGGTAGCTCGCCTCGTTTCGATTCGATCTGTTTCGTTTCGATTCGACTCGTTTCCCCCCCAAAAGGCCCAACCAGTGCATCAGGTCGGAAACAGCAGCAAGTCAGCCTGGCACGTCGGTCGAGAGAATGCAGGTCGAGGAGCAGCACGCATGACGAGCGCGGGCTGGCCTGGGTTGGCTTGCGATGAGGCAGTGCCAACCTATTCGTACATGTGCCGATCTTCTGTTCGGGCAAGCGGAAGGTGCTGGGTGCTGGGTGGCAGCAACCTGAGCTCCACGACGAAGTTGGGTCTCGATGGAAATATTGATTGATTGATTTGATCAATTTGATCCATCCATTGATTTGATGGATCCATTGATCCGTAATTCCAGCCGCGCCGACCCCACCGGCAACGATCGACAGTGCAGGATCCCTCATCCTCGCACGGTGCAAAGGAACCGCTGAGCTGAGCGTCCCGGGACAGCCGCGCTTATGCGGAAAAATGGAGAATGGCGGCCCCACGGGTATCGTCACTGGCGTCACTGGCTCTTTCGTCGCCCCAGGAGACCCGGCCCGATGAAGTCACTGCCCATATATTGATCCTCATACTCTATGTTAATGTATTCATTTGTTTCATAACACAACGGATAATTATAGTATGAGTACGGAATCTTCGGGAGTAAGAGTCCATCCTAAAGAGAAAGCATCGGGCCTCACGACATGCAAAAAGATGTATAAAAACACGTCGAATCGAGGTGTCGAAGAGGACAAAAGTCTCAATTGGTCACAGCACATGAGATGAGAGCTTGGATTGGCGAAAGCCTTCAACAATGTTGCCCACAAGATGTTCGTGATATCATATTCGCGCGCGCTTGTGAGCGGCGCTGACTTAACTACTGCCATCGGGAGATGGACTGACCTGTTGACCAGGCCAGACCAGTTGCGATACATGCCCCCGAGATCTCCCATCGAAAAGAAAAATCACCCCAGCGGCTTCATCGTCCGAACGGCGTCACGGTCCCGACAAAACCCATCATTCTCCTCACTGGCCTCCACGAAGACGGAGAACAAGGTGCAGCGTGCTCTCCTTCTGGATGTTGTAGTCGCTCAAGGTGCGACCGTCTTCGAGCTGCTTACCAGCGAAGATAAGGCGCTGCTGATCAGGAGGAATGCCTTCCTTGTCCTGAATCTTCGATTTAACGTTGTCGATGGTGTCGCTTGATTCGACCTCGAGGGTAATGGTTTTACCCGTCAAGGTCTTGACGAAGATCTGCATACCACCACGCAGACGCAGGACCAGGTGCAATGTCGATTCCTTCTGAATGTTGTAGTCGGAGAGGGTCCGACCGTCTTCCAACTGCTTGCCCGCGAAAATCAATCGCTGCTGATCAGGGGGAATACCCTCCTTGTCTTGAATCTTGGACTTGACGTTGTCGATCGTGTCCGATGACTCAACCTCGAGCGTGATGGTCTTGCCCGTCAATGTCTTGACGAAGATCTGCATACCACCACGCAGACGGAGGACGAGATGGAGGGTGGACTCCTTCTGGATGTTGTAGTCGGAGAGGGTTCGGCCGTCCTCGAGCTGCTTTCCGGCGAAGATCAGACGCTGCTGGTCGGGAGGGATGCCCTCCTTGTCTTGGATCTTCGACTTGACATTGTCGATGGTGTCGGAGGACTCGACCTCGAGGGTGATTGTTTTACCCGTGAGAGTCTTGACGACTGTAGAAGGCATGATGATGAGTATGCGTGTCTGATGTCAAGGAGGGGAGAGATTTTCGGGGGGCGATTTCCCCCGGGGGGGGG
>NQYS01000006.1:513728-526220 GCA_003055955.1 Escovopsis sp. AC
GGGGGGGGGCGGTGAGACTCACAGATTTGCATACCACCGCGAAGGCGGAGGACGAGGTGGAGGGTGGACTCCTTCTGGATGTTGTAATCCGACAAAGTGCGGCCATCCTCGAGTTGCTTGCCAGCAAAGATGAGGCGTTGCTGGTCAGGAGGGATGCCCTCCTTGTCCTGGATCTTGGACTTCACATTGTCAATGGTGTCGGACGACTCCACCTCGAGGGTGATGGTCTTTCCGGTCAGAGTCTTGACGAAGATCTGCATGGCGGCGAGTCGGTGTGTGTGTATCGCTGGGAGGAAATCAAAGAAGAAGTCGAGAGGAATTTTAGGATTGTTCCTTGACGGCGAAAAGATCTGAAAAGATTATGGATAGAGGGGAGGCGAAGGGGCGGCGAGTGAATAGGAAGAGGTGAGGTGGAGGAGGTTATATACCACCGATGCTGTTTTGGGGGGGGGGGGTTTGTCAGAGAGAGGAAAACGCCAGGCTGTCAGGCCGCCACTAGCGGAAGGGAAAAGAGTCAGTTTGATGGAAAGAAAGGGAAGAGGAGGGAAGGCGGGACAGGACGGGAAGGAGGAGGGACCGGGGGCGGGAAAGGAGGCAGGAGTCACAGGCTTGCAGGCAGGCAGGCTTGCAGGCAGGCAGGCAGGCCGGCGGAGTGACTCGGAGGGAACTTTGGGTGGGGGGATGCTGGGAAAGGCGCGGACTGCCACTACTAGGTACTACTCGTACGGAGTACTTTCTCCTGCTTGGGCTTGCTGCAGTTGTGCACTGCATTTACGCACTTGAATTGATTGATTGGTGCATCAAACGGGTACTCGTACTCCGTAGTATGTAAGGATTGAATGGCTGGTGATTCATCAGCGCAGTCGGCACGGAAACTCAAGACTGGCTGCTGCGCTCAGCACGCATCCGGCGATCGCGGACTCCGTGGCATGAGTACTCCGTACATTGAAGTTCCTCCGTGGCAGGAAGTCGAGGCTCAAGCATCACCGCTGTGGTAATGGATACCCGGACTAGCAGGCAGTCGCCCGCCTCCGGTGAGGTAGTGGAGACCTCAGCTATTCCGCAGCTGCGGCCGCGCTCGGCAACTTCAAGAAGGACAGGCCGGGGCCACGAATGGTGCTCAGCAGTTCTACGGAGGACTACGGAGAGGTACTAGTCCGCAATCGGCATCGCTAACAAGGAAAGTGGGCCTTTGGCTGCGCCTCCTACGAGTACGGAGTGCCCCGTACATACCTCTACTAATCGTCCTCAGGACCACTGAGTCCGTACTGTGCGCCCTCGCCGCGGGCAGACGCTGTTCGCACTTGTCGGCGCTCCGTCTCGCCACCCCTGCTGCAGCAAGAGAGGTCGCGGGCATTGCCACTTTGCTTACCTTTGAGTAGCACGGAGTAGGAGGTATGTATTTTTTTTTTGGCCAGGTTGGTCGAGGAACCCGATGGAATCAGATGACACGAGTCCGAATCGTTGCGAATTATATCCGTATACACCGAGGTGCTTCGAACTGTAACTACGGAGAAGCCGTGCATGAGAGAGCTTCTTTCCAGCGCCACACGGCATCTGACCCGACAGCGCTTGACACTGCCGATGTCGGCATGGATCACTTGATCAAGCCCTTCAAGATGCTTTAGGTAATCACGCCGCGTCGATCCGATCCAGAGGGACTCCGCAATTCCCACGTTGAAATCTATCCATGAATGAAGTCAACAGAGCAGTAACGCAACAACCCGGGTAAACAACCCTGCAGGATCCATCGATCCCTCAGGCAAGGGGGCCTTCAAACGACGCCGAAATCAATACTCCGTACTCCTTCTACAGGTAATTCGGAGTACTACCCGTACTAGTGCCAGCAAAACGCGGAGTAGCCCCGTCCAGGCTCCAGCTCCCGGCTCAGGCCCACCCTGCAAAATGCGGGGAGTCCTGGTGCGATACGATGGACTCAACAATGTAAATGGATCTTGAAGCGGTTGGACATGGATAGATGGGATGGATCCAGGACAGAGTTGGGAGTCCTCCATCCATCGATTCAGCCGCCCAGATGTTCGTTCGTCCCTACAAAAGATCCATTCTCATGCCAGCTCACAAACAATCACGATAAACGCTCGGAGATGCATTGATTGGATACCCCGTCTGCGTGTCTCAGCGGTCTCGCAAGATGCCCGTTTCAGAACGCGAGCGCTCGTCTTTGTCTTGCACGTGATCGGCCTCGCAACATCCTGCCATGGAAGCCTGGTAAGTAGTACGGAGTACGGAGTAGTAGTATCCTGAAAACAAGAGACTTGACTCTTTCGACACAGTACTCCGTACTCCGTTAACACACATCAAACATCCTCCGGCCTTTGCCAACGAGTCCCCATCCTCCCTCAACCACAAATACCCGACGCGGCTCCCTTGTGGGCACCGCAGCCGCGACATGACGAAGCCAGCGCCGAAGCGTGCGTCACTCTCGGCAGCGTCCCCCAGCCCAGAGTCTCTCACATTGATGCCTTCACAGTGGGTACGGTACGACTACTTCAAGATCCACATACATACCTCATACCTCATTGATCAATAAATGTCACGCCCTTCTCATCACCAGACCAAAGGACGAGAGCAAATGTTTCTTCCTTGACATATCTCACCTACCGGTAGTCACTGACCTGAATGACGAGGGTTCACATCAACTGAACATTGATACGGAGTACAGTGATCATGGATCAATTACGTAGAGGGGACAGCCATCGACCCAACAACTCCCTACATTGTACATATGTACGGAGTAGAAACACCCCATCACGGCCAGCTCATTGCCTCATGCACGCTCGCAAGTCGGGGCACATCACTCACCCTCCGAGACGCCATGGCATTGAAACGTGGCACTCCTCGCCCAACGACCAATCGACTCGTGACCACCGTTCCTGCACCTTGATTCACTCTCCCACACCACACTGCAACCTCACGACTCGTCGAGCACACAGAGACTTATTGATCCTATCAATGTATTACCCCTCCACACCTCTGGGCTGCCTCGTGTCCATGCACAAAAGCACTCACGGATCAGTGTCATCTCGACGTTCGTTTCAATTCTCTCGCAGCGTTGCCTTCTACACAGGCCCTTCGAACCTCTGGGCTCACACCGCGTGCTGCTCGCACCGTCGCCGTAGCCCAAAGACGCCAATCTCAAATGCTTGTGCACCGGAAGCAGCCCAACAGGGCTCGTATGCAGCTTCGGATGATGCATCCATCAATATCTTGTAAAGTTGAAATAACATATAGTGAGAGTTTCCCACCCGGAGTCCACCCTTCCAATGCCTATCCTACCCCCCCCCCCCTTTCCACCCTTTTCGTGTTCATCTATCAATGCATTTCCAAGGAGCCCAAAGAAGGAAAAGAAACAACATCGTTTTCAAAGGAATAATGAAAAAAAAGCATTTGCAAAACGAGGAAAGGGACTAGTATTCATCTTCCTCTCCTTCTTGAAATCATACATTCGTAGAAGGAAGTCATATCGAATTCATAACACATGTCGTGTCAGTTCAAATCGTGCCCGTAGCGCTGGATCGTGTTATGGAATGAGAAGCGCTCAAACATAAGGAATATTTGAGGGAAATGAAATGGCGAGCCTCAAAGACGTATTCAAAGATGGATGGAGACATCGTTTCGAAGTACCGCCGCTTTCAAACAACCAGGGGAAAACGCCGTTGTGAAAAAAAGGGGGAAGGAAACAGAAGAAAAGGAAACAGAACTAGCAAAAAAAAATTCGACAAAAGGGATTAGCACCGAGATCCTCGTGATCCATCAGTGTTCTTCTCGGTTGAAATGTGCAATGAATGAAAGTGGCGCTGGGAGCAGCCATCTCTCGGTCGCTGCTTAGTTGGCGCGGATGACGAGTTTTGACAGGAATTTGTTGGACAAGGAGTCAAAATCATATCGGTCAAACTTGGTCTCCTTGCGAGTTCGCAAGTATGCCTCTGCATCCGTTGTTAGCATACCGGGTTCCTTCCCATCGTCTGGTTCAAAGGTCTAGCCACTCACCATGCTTGAGAACGTGCTGTCGGACTTCGGTCATAGCCTCGCAAACGGCAGCGTTGTTGTGCAGCAGATGTCCATGCTGTCGGGTGTCCCAGTCGGTGAAGGCTGGGAGCTTCTGTGAGATGGCGTGGAAGAGACCCACAATGACACCGACAGGGGTGGTCTCCATGTCGTTGCAAAACTTGTTCACCGCCACCGGATCGGGGACACGGTAGTGGCAATCGAATTGCATCTCCTCCCACACGGCCAACAAGATGGAAGCCAAAAGGAAGATGGTTGGCCAATTCTTCATCTTCTCGCCGCTGTAGACACCGGAGTAGAGAGCCGAGAGCTCCTCCAAGATGTCCTTCTGAAGCTCGCGCCACATATCAGCCAGCGCGCACTTGATCTGGAAGTTGATCATGACAGGAGCAACGGTACGACCGTAGAATTTGGACTCTTCGTCGTCGATCTGGCCGTCCAACGGAACCTCAGAGCCCTGATTCTCGACCATTGTGATGTGCATGGTCAGGTTGTAGGCAAGGACGAGCTTGAGCGCCTTTCGGATGACGGGCATCTTCTCCTTGACGTAGTAGCGATGAGAGGTCTTGAGAATCTCAGTAATGAAGGGGGTTCCCTCGAAGTGATCATCGATGAAGTCCTCGAATGGACCATCGATGTGCTTGTCGAGGTACTCGGAAAGGGCATCGAGACGAATGCCCTCGGCACCGACATCGAGCTTCTCAGTGCGGGTCTCAAAGTCAATCGGCTCGGAATTCGAGAGATAGGACTCAACCCACTCAACGGCGAAACAGCTGTCGTCGGCCACGTACACCTCGCGAACCATGACGGGGAGGGCGAATCCGTATCCATGCGTGATCCACATGAGAGTCTCTTTCTGGGCAAAGCCCTTGACGTTATAGACGGAGACGCCGCGATCCATGTGCCTCTCGTAGTCGGCCTTCCAGTCCTTCATGAAATAGCCAATGTCCTTGATATCAATGCGGGTGCAAGGGACCTGCCAGAGACGGGCGTGCGATGGTTGACATCCGGCACAGGGCTCACCCTTGTCGCAGGTCTTCTTGAGAAATTTGCATCGCAGGCAAGCCCTCAGCTTTCTTATCTCGCTGGCTTGTTTCCGCTGCTCAGGCAAAAGAGGTCCCTTTCTGCGGCCCACCTTCTTCTCAACGGTGCCGTCCTTCTTCCCGTTCGAGATGCGTCGGACCGTGGTCTTGGGGACCTTGGCAATTGGGCTCTTGCGGGGGGCCGAATTCCTCCTGGAGGCGGTACTTGATGATGGAGAGGTAGAGCCGGCTCCGCTTCCCGGGGTGTGACGAACAGGTGTCTCCGTCTTGATGGGCACGGGGGCGACGACAGCAGACGGGCTGACATTGTCGTGGGCGTGATGGTGTCCATCGCTCGAGCAGCAGCCTCTGTGGGTGTTGTTGTCGGCTTGGCCATCGGATTCAGGAGAGAAAGGCGAGTAGGGAAAGGGGGGGATCTCCTCAAAGCTGCTGAACTCCATTGAGTTGGCACCATCCGAGGCGTCGGAGTTGGTCCTCAGGTGCAGAGTCTGGGAAGGATTGAAGATGGCGGTGTTCTGGGGCTGTCTCAATTCAAAGCTGGGATGGCCCCAGTCTACCATGGTCCAGCCATCGCCAGTGGACGAGGGCAAAGAAAGGACTTCTAGGTAGGTCCCCGTGGGCGAATGACTACCCACGCTTTCCAACCCTCGTAGAGCTTCCAATTGCATATTGTTCTGGAAGTCTTGCCAGTTCTCCATCCCGGTGTTCCCCCATTGCATTGCTTGTGTCGCATCTTCCAGCGGGGGCATGGCATGGAAGGGCGATTCCAGAAGATTGGCCTGCAGAGCCGCATGTGTAGTGGGAGGCAGGTAATCGAGAGGGGTGGCCTGGAAGTTGGCGGGAAATGCGCCGAAATGCAAAAGGGTCGTGTCTTGAATGAACTGAGTTATATCGTGAGCAGGTATTTGTTGGTGTTGCTGCTGGTGTTGCTGCTGTTGTTGTTGCTGCTGCTGCGCTGCGGAAGCGGCCTGCTGCTGGTGATGATGGAGAGCCCAGTCGGTCAAAGGATTTGAAGTGGAAGGGAAAGGAGAGTGCTGCAGAGGCGAATGGTGCAGATGCGAGTGCTGCAAAGGCGAATGTTGCAAAGGCGAGTGCTGCAACGGTGAGTGATGGATGGGTGAGTGATGAATGGGCGAGTGATGAATGGGCGAGTGATGCATCGGCGAATGCTGCAAGGGCGAGTGCTGACTGTTCGGACTCGAGATATGGGACAATGGGCTGTGAACTTGAAGCTCCTCCGGGGAGCTCGAGGCAGTCCCTTGCGGGTTCGCAGCTCCGTTCATGTCGAGAGGTAATGACCAGGCGCCGGGAGCTGTGATGAGGTTGGAAGCAGGCCCCGGGCTCGAGTGTGCAGTCGAGGTTGAGTAGGCGTAGGCGGCGCGTTCTCGCTGATGCTGGTCAAAGGTCAGGTCGAGGAAGGCGTCGGCCCCGCCGTTGACATTGAAGTCGATTGTCATTCTGAAGGAGAAGAGGGGGGAAGAAGGGACAGGCGAAGCGGAGCGGAAGAAACGAAGAGTAATAGGTCTATTGTATGAAGCAAGTGGTGACACCGCCCTTTCTCGATGTCGCCTCTTGAGGAGGTGAGTGAGGGTCAAGCACTCCGTGCGTTCCGAGAGAGACAGGCAGAAATCTGCACCAAATAATTGGTCAGGCGAGGAGACGAGGAGACGAGAGCCTGATGCGAGAAAGGCGAGGAGGAAAAAGAGAAAAGACGAGGTTCAACGCCAAACAGGGACAGAGAATGCAGTTGTTGAGGTCTGCTTTGCCGCGGCAGCCCAGTCAGGTTTCGGAGAAGAAGGGCGATTCTGCGTGCCTTACTCCGTAGAAACGAAACGCAATGACGCTGAGAGTGAGCCTGCCACCACCGATTGCTACCAAGGGGAAGATGATTGAATGGAATTGGAGTCAATGGGTAAAGGTAAGAAGGCAGAACACCCGCTGGGCTGGGAAGTGGGAAAAAAAAAAGGGAAGAAAAAAAAATATGAGGTTGGCACTGGAGACGGAGGTGGCAGATGATGACGATGATGCAACGACAGCGCAGCGCAGCGCAACACGATGCAGTAGCGGTTGCAGTAGCGGTTGCAGGGACGTTGCAGCGGGCACCAGTCATTCGCGAGGGCGTTGCAGCGAGCAGCTCTTCACTGACGGCGGCTGGAGGCTCCCAAAGGTATCCAGTCCGTCGAGGGTCCGAGGAGCGAGCTGCTGTGAGCGGGCTCCAGTCCAGGGGGTGGAGAGTGAGTGTCGAGGGGAGCGAGTGGGTGAGAGGGTGAGGGCGAGGGTGAGGAGCGAGATGGATGGATGGATGGATGGATGGATTTGATGGAGAAAAGGTCGATTGGCAGTTGAATCAATTTTTTTCCCTTTCTTTTTTTCTTTGGTTCTTCTTGTGCGTCCTCCTCGCCCTCAGGTCTCCGACTCTCTCTCTCTTTCTCTCACTGTCCCGCGCTTCCTCTGCCCGGGAAGGGACGATCGGTGGTGCATCAGCAGCCAGACAGAGGAGGGGGAAGGAGAGACTTGGACCGGTTGAGGGGGGAAAGAGCATCTGCGGAAGAGGCGGTGAGCTTGCTTCCCCCAGCCCCGGACGGGGAGGCGCGACCAATCAGCGCTGTCATAGCGCATCTGCAGCTGCACGTCTGTGGAACACGGGCCTCGACGATCCAGCGCAGGGCTCGAGGGCGCTATTGCCTGTTTTGTACGGAGTATCCAGAGTCTCGATACTCTCACGAGTACGGAGTACGACTCCAGGCAAGGAAACTCGCTGCCCAGGAGCTCTTTCCTGGGAGCGTTATCTGTACTCGTAGATATCAGCGTCAAGACATTAGCAATGAATCTACTCCGTACAGGTAGTACGGAGTACCTCTACAGGGACTAACCTAGACGATGGTACCTGAGTGAATCGCTGCGGACCTCGGTCTGCCCTCGTCAAGCATTGATGATGATTCTTGCTCAACACCATCGCCAATGTTCGTGATGATTGCGACGGTGTGCGGAGTATCCGTACCCCGTGCTCTGTACTCCGTACTCCGTACCTACATACGGAGTACGGAGTACTTACGGCGGGGATGACATCTGGATGTCAGCGTTGGCGGAGGGGCAGCAGGAATCCTGAAGCCGTGGAAACTCTCAAGCTCCGAGGCTCAGAGACTTGACCAGAACGGGGAAGGCTCCGCCTGTGGCTGACCAATCGGACGACTAGATCGGATAAAGTATGGAGCGATCAAGCAGAGATACAAAGTACTTGTGCCTGGCATCAACAGGAGCGTCCATTTTGACTCCAGCCTCGACTTCCATCAAAGGACTCGGAAACCCTTCATCAATCTCTCTTCTCTCTTCATCACCGCTGAATGGACATACTGATCCCTCCGAACTGTCCCCGGAATCTGAAAGCGAGCCTCAAAGAATGCCCGCGTCCAGGTATGTCCAGATTTTGGCTTTTGCTACCCCTCTTCACGTGTGATTTCTCAAGCTGCAAAGACATCTATCTGTACGAGGACTCAAGCTAAGGCAGGCGTAGCCAGACCCCATCATGGTGCCGCGCCTAGCCAACGCAAACACCAAGCAAGCAAGTCTCCCTTTTCCGCATGACATGGTCCGAAACGAGAAGAGGCATCTTGGCGCTGGGACGACTCAACGCCTCCTACTCGTACGGAGTACTCCTTTCTACTCCGTACTACCTACCAATGTGGTAGCTAGTCCAGGAGGCGGCTGCAGGAACTCCTGCATAGCCTCGACATGGTGCCGTGGCTCGCACAGGCGAATCTCTGCTGTGCCCTTTCAGACTGGTACGAGTACTCTCTGCAGCATCCGCGAAACATGAGGCCGAGATGAATGGATTGCCCAGTATCCGGAACATGCTTGCCGTGAAGTTTGAACTCGAAGCGACTCTCCGGGACGCCTCACGCGCTGCATGCACATCATTCTCGTCATCAGCAGCAGTCGGGCTATAGGCGCATGATGATCCTGAGAATATCGGAGGTGCCTCTCCCAAGGAACATCCTCGCGGGCATAGATTGCCCTGGCCTCAGAGTCCTCGTGCCGCGGATCTTGCCTGAATCGCAAGACACCGGAGCCCTTTTCCGAGATGGATTACCGCCCTCGTACCGGTACGGAGTACGGAGTACCGTGTGTTGATTTGCCGTGCCTCTTCAATAATCAACAGACTTTGCCGCGGCACTCGCAGGTCTGTCTTCAAGGATGCAGCGACTCGCGATTCAAAGTCATCTTCTGAGAAGATCTCTTGGCCTTATCTCGAGGCTATGCTCTTAACAGGATCACATCTTTACTCAGGACGAGCAATGATTTTGAGCCCGGCTGTGTACTCCACACGAATCCTCCGTACTTGTTGTACATCTGAGAGGTACTCGTATATTGATCGCAACCGACATTGCCGAATTCCATATGCCAAGCTTTGCTACTCTTAGAGGACGGAATATCACGGGTCACGATGCCTGTCCAGGGCCGACGCCTCAGCAACAAGGGTTCATCGGCAAGCTGTTTGGGTATTGCCTAGATGGTCCTAGCTCATCTTGCCGGCAAGGACATGCTCCTGCTTTTGGCAATCAAGCTGGGCAGGGATTCGAGAGAACCACACCAAAGACCAACATCGTCGGAGGAGCATCAGTGGAAGAATCAGTCAACCTGCCCTCTTTTCGGCTTATACGGAGTACTCGTACTCCGTACTCCCTAGCGAGATCGCATTCGCACCTTCTATCGAGCTTTGGCCAACCGCGCCGCTCAACGGTCAAGACCCATCAATACGGGCCCGATATCTCTACCGGTAGGGAGTCGGATGGGCATCGTCACTGGAGAGAAGCGCCTTTGATCCCCTCGTTTCTCTTCACATCGAGGACGGACTGAGTACGAGTACGTGCAAAGTACATGGTCCATTGTACAATCCCTCGTGCACATGCCATGCTTTACATGATTCGTTAGGATGCGGCCTTCCGACGCACTGCCTCTCCTACCTGAACGGAGTATTGAGCGATGCGTTGTCATGGTGTGGCGCGACGCCAGCCAAAATGCCCACCATTGGTGGCCACCTGTGATGGGCAGCCGGTGGCTCCAGACTCCTCCTTATCACCGGCCCAGATTCAAGGATCTCTGCAGTGCGACGTGTATCAGAGAGACCAAACCCCAGACCACGCAATGTGTCCCTCTCCATTTCGGATCAGTCTTTCGGCAGGCTTGCCCTGAGTATCAAAACGGCACCTTGCAGCACAGCCATATCGATTCATCCACGAGCACGGGGAAGTGTGGACGATGCCTGCCCACTTGGGTATCTCGGCCGCGCTCCTCCAGCCTCAGCGCACCCCCGAGTCTGGAGGATCGGGGGCAGATATTGAAGCTCGGAGTACGGAGTACTCGTCCAGGGAGCTCGGAGTACGGAGTACTCGTCCAGGGAGCACGGAGTACTACTCACGACCACCGATCTTGAAACGCGCGGCTTGGGGGTCATGGTGTCCCCACTGCCTCTGCTGCTGCTGCTGCCCTGGGCTTGGAGATTGACTGTGTGGATATTCGACTCGGAATGCGGAGCGAATGGAGTGAGGGCCTTTCGTCAGGGCGGTGGGCTGATGAGCCCGCGGAAGTCTTCACAAAATTCGTCTCTTTTGAGCGTTGAGCAATATCGGCACATATGTACCGGTACGGAGGCAGACTGCTGTTGATCGCGGATGAGGAATTCGGGTGTCCCCCTCTCTGGGGCGGAATGACTCTTCTGACATTCTCCCCCCTTCCGACGGAGGACCCCGAGTTGATCTTTGATGGCGAATCTAACGGTGCAAAAAAAGCACTCCTCATGAGTGCGGCCTGCTCAGCGAAGAATTTTTCTTCTTCCCGCCCTTTGGAACGAGTCCGGAGTACGATGGCGACGTTACTGTGGAGCGAGCCAGGAACCCCGGATCTGATATCCCAGTCAAAGCCCGCGAGGTCGATCCGGTCCCTCATCACTCGCGACGCGGCATCTGACGACGCTCAGTTGTCGCCGCGAGTTGGCCAAGTCCCACTTCCTTGCATGTGTCCTTTGGCAGCGAAGGCGTAGGCGACCTAAGCTAAAGGGCAAAGATGCCGTTGACGAGCTGGCACCGGCACACGCGAACATCGTTCCGGAGAGTCGGTTGTTGGCCTGGCGAGGGCTTCGAACAGCAGGCAGAAGCAATCGATGCTGGAGCACCCGAAAAACTCGAGGGAGCAAAGCGGCCTTTCTCTCGCTGCACTGCTCTGCGACAGCCGCGATGGAACACCGTGATTCCTCCAGCCCCTGGCATGAGTGAATCCTGAGGCACCCGCGGAATTGGATGCACTCACACTTCGAATCCATCGCGTCATGCAGGTGCGGAGCTCGGTTTGTCACGATTATCTGATGACATCGGGTATTCCGTGTGCCTCCCGAGCATTTTCATCTGCACGGCGTCTGTTTCTCCTCCCGTACAGACTTGGCCCAATCAGCACTCAATGCTCCCTCGACTGACTTGCGCGTTCAAACAAGTTGCCCGTGACCCTTCTCTGGACGGCTGTTCATTCTCGCACAAGGACGAGTACCGAAACAAATACGGAGTACACCGTCTGAAACTCGTGGAAATGTAGCAGCTGACAGTGCATCCAAAACTTGTCCGCAAACTCGAGCCAACATCCACACAGAAGAAGCCACGCGACCAACGTCATTGCAACCTGGTGAAGGGCTTGGTAATCTCAAGACCGAAAGACCTCTACAATAGATCCCGATACTCATGCGGAAGGCAATCATCCCACAGCACCACAAGCCCTTTACTGCGGAGTACTCCGTACGAAGTAGTGCCTTCTCATATTCGTATCTAAGGAGAGGTTCGAGGTCAGAGGCTTGGCCCCCTGTCTGGGGCGCTGGACCCTTGATGGCTTGGCCAGCTCCGATTGTCTCAGACAAAGTCGCAGTCATCACGACAAGTCGAAAACGAAAATGAGTGTTTCAGAGGAGGAGGTCTTTTCGTGCTGGAAGGGAAACGAACAGTTGCCTCTTTGCGGAGCGATTGTGTTCACCTGTGGCGACTCACAGAAAAAGGGGATCAAGACGACCTCGATCCTCGATGCCGCGTGTGGGAAGCTCCAGGTCCCAGGGACAGGCCGCCGCTGCCACATTACTCCCCCAGTCCTCCTTGACCGAGAAGAAGGGGCATTCAATATCTCAACCCGACCATCTCGTGCTGTGAATGAAGCCATGCTGATGCCAGCACTTGGCACGCGAGGGTATTAATCCAGCGAGAGCTATTCGGGAGAGCCATCCATGCGCCGTCGCCTGTCACGGGCCTTCGGGGTTCCTGGCAATCTGGACGAGCTGTTGGTCCCGCGTCCGTCCTCGCCACGCGGGACAATGCGCCCACGACATCTCCATGATAACGACCTCGTCAGGCCTTGCGCTTCCCTTGCGGCTCTTCGACCTCTTCCC